>JABXWE010103149.1:0-40797 GCA_014611495.1 Limonius californicus | reverse complement strand
AACTACGTTATGCCGTTTTCTGTTTAGAAGTTTATAAAATTGATTTTATTAGTATTATTGTGTACCGACCGATGATTTTCCGAATGCACCCCGTATTATTTGCATATTCACCGAAACATGTAAATGTAACTGCTAACCGTTGATTTAATTTACATTTCATAGCCGCTGAAGGTAATTTGTTTATTATGTGCCGTATCACCGCATGTTGCATTATTGTTATCCTTATCAGAGGCTGCTTTGGTTAGATATCATTATGGGGAATGATTTCAAACACCGTTTATTTTTATTCGATTTCGTTTTAGGAATGTTTACCGATTTATTTGAATACATTTATGTGCCGTTAAATTTATATTTAGAACCGAATAAGGTAATTTATTTATTGTACGCCGTTTGGCAATATTAAAAATTCATATTTTAGTTTGTTAGCAGGAATAGCTTCCGTTTTATTTTGTACCGATTATTAGAGTTATGTTTGATTGCCGGTAGCATTTTTATATGATTCACGTCCGAAACTATAATTTGGTTTATTTGAATTGCATTTACGCTCGAAGATCTGATAATCGCTTCTTCGACGTAAAAGCGGTGGGGCACCGAGGTGTATCCCACTCTTGGCGGATATGCGTGAATTAAACCGAATTTTGTAAACACCGTTAGCCGGCGGGTATAAATACAGCCCCTCGAGCATTAAACGCTCAGTTACCTCCACCGATCCAGAGTTCCAGTCTACCAGCGAAGAAGACAGCAAGGTACGCTCCAACCCAGAGACGCTGCTTGGGTAAGAGTTTGTATTATTTCGGCACTGTTTGATTTCGTTCATTGTGTATACCGTTCTGTTTCTCTCTCTCTCTCTCTCTCTCACCCAATACACATCTCACACCCTCTCTCTCTCTCACTCTCTCTCTGCCCCTCTCTCTCTTGCACCTTTGGTTCCCCCTTACGGCTGCGTTTGTTCTGACGTAAGGTTCCTCCTGGAAATCACCATCGCTGCGTTTGACCTGAGGTGGTGCTTTTTCCAATCCCGTTTCTCTCTCTCCTTACGGCTGCGTTTGTCCTGACGTAAGGTTCCTTCTGGAAATCACCATCGCTGCGACCGACCTGAGGTGGTGCTTTTTCCAATCCCGTTTCTCTCTCTCTCCCCCTTACGGCTGCGTTTGTCCTGACGTAAGGTTCCTTCTGGAAATCACCATCGCTGCGACCGACCTGAGGTGGTGCTTTTTCCAATCCCGTTTCTCTCTCTCCCCCTTACGGCTGCGTTTGTCCTGACGTAAGGTTCCTTCAGGGGTGCACCATCGCTGCGTTTGACCTGAGGCGGTGTATTCCACTTTATTTACTTGTCTTATTAAAGAGAGAGAACCGTTTAGAGTCCGTTCATACCGGGGTTTGAACCCACCGGGTGCCGAAATATATAAACTCCCATCTGACATAGCAGCGTCCTCGTCTGACCGCTACTGTGCAGCTACCGTACTACTGCCTTGCTACTGTATTTTGCTACCGTATTTTGCTACCGTATTGCTACCGTATTGCTACCGTATTTTGCTACCGTATTGCTACCATATTTTGCTACCGTATTGCTACCGTATTTTTGCTACTGTTTGCTACCGTATAGCTACCGTACTTTTGCTACTGTTTACTACCGTATTGCTACCGTATTTTGCTATTGTTTGCTACCGTATTGCTATCATATTTTGCTACCGAATTGCTACTGTATCTGATACCATTTGTTTGTTATTGTTGTTGTGAATGTATGCCTAACTGCCAAATATATGTATTAAACCTTCCTGTTTTGATCATTTACCAACCGAGCAGACTTAGGTACTTAAGACCGCTTCTCGAGAGTGCAGGTAAATAAAACAGACCCCTGGACACCGACGTCTTCAACTGCAGTTACCCAAGTCTTCGTTATCCATCCCAGGATTACGAAGCTGTTCCGGAAGAGTAAACTTCGTAACAAATCTGGAGCCCGAGGCAATCTCCGCAATTGCACGTAATAAGCAGACGTGCAATTGACCCCGTTAAGCCGAGTAAAAGTAAAGAGCGTCACAACTCATACGGTAGCTTTCTCCATTCGACCCCTCTGTGATACCTAATTGAAAAGTTCTTATAAAATGCTATTCAATAGTAGCAAACATTTTCCCCGGATCGTTATTGAGAAATTTAAAAATGAATGTCGCAAAGTTCTGCACCACTTATTGTAATTCAAATTTCAAAATATTATGTAACGCCAAGGAATTAAAAAAGACAAAGAAAACAAATACTAACTAGGAGCAATGCAGCCAACTAAAATCAACTTTGCCAGGTCCAGGCATCAATGACAGGCTTCGACCAGCTACAATCGAAAACGGGAGGGTAGATAAGCCTAGGCGCCACCTGTATTAAATTATAAACTAAGAATAAAATTTATCTTTTATTGGAACTGAAATCACAGTAATTATAAAACTTAATTATCCAACCATCAATTTATAGATAAAGAATAATGTTGACGACGGCCGCTTCCTGATTGAAATTACAGTTTTCGAATTTCCCTCATACAACCAAAAATGTATTTAAGAATTAAATATAATCGGAACAGACACACCTGTAATGCTTATCAACGCCGCTAATAATTCGAACTGTGCTGCATCAGCTGTGTTCAGCATGCGGAAGATAAACTCCGATCGTGTCGGAATATCTCCAGGGTCTCCTTTATTTTAATTGACGATAGATATCTTCGGCCATATCGTGTTCGCTTAAATAAATTCAAATTTCTTAGAAATCAAACAACAGGATTTGGGTTTTTTCATGCTTACCAAAAGATGTAAAACCGGCGAAGAGAACTTTCTCAAAGAGATTGGCACAAAAATCAGGATAACTCCCTGGAATTCGTATTACTACTATCGATATCTAAAATTCCACAATAGCGGTATTGAAAATTAAATCGGAAAACTTCCCAACTCTTAAAACGACTTCTAAAAAAATCCAAGAACACGTGCACTTTTATGAGAACTAAAAAATAATGAATGCCACGCGGAAATAACAAATAGCCATTTCCTAAACCGGAAATATACTAATGGATGAAACGAAATTCAAGCAAGGTCTAAATTGAATTAACCAAAAGTATAAAGTATGCAATCCAAAATGCTATCTTGAAAATTAAATATGAAACAACTAGGCTTAAGGACTCGCACATTACAATTAGTTTAAATGTTCAAAGCGATTTCCATTGCTGTGTAGGCAATAGTAAAATCTACTCTCAAATTCTGTCCGAACTGTTTGGTAGATTTGTTGTGGAATAGCTCGAAACTTTTCACCCATTACTTGTCGTAGTTATGCAATGGATTGAAGCTGAGATTTGTATACAATTTAAGAGACCCCATAGAAAGAAGTCTAACGGAGTCAGACTCTGAAGATCTTGGGAGCCATTATATATTTCTAAAACGAGTCGGAACAAAAAATGTTTACTACTGTTGACCTGCATTTTGTAAGAGCTTTTCAATGAGGTACCACAAAATGGATGTAACCATTTAAATTCTTTTTGTTGGGATATCTAGAGCCAGTGGGTTAAATGGGGCGGAGAAACCTTTTCTTAGAGGAAAAGTTCAATACCTACGAGCTACGAGTGCCAAATACCGGTTGCTGCAGTGCATTAAATGATTCTTATAAATATATATAAATATATTGAGAAAAAATTTCTCTAAAGTTATTCGAATAAACCGAAGAGGCCTTTAAAAGCTTTTCGGTTTGTTCGAATAACTTTAGAGAAATTGTCTAGTTTTAACAAACACGTTAATAAGAACAGAGTTTAAAGTTACGCCGAAGTTAATTTAGACTGAGCAGAGTATAGAACAACTTATTATAAGATCTCCACTTTAAGTATATCTCTAACTAAGAAATTCTAGAACCGGTGTAGTCAATGTATACTGGAGAGTGGTAGCTCACAACTTGATTACCCTAGTTTGGACCACACTCATACACTACCAGTGATGAGGAAATAAGTGTCGCTGATATAGTAAAGGTTTAAAGTAAGAAATTAATTCAAAAAATACAAAGCAGTACCTGTCCTTTTCAATGTCCCTATACTGAGTATTAAAATGGAAGGTACTTAATACAGATTAACTTAACGTTTCATATTTTCATTGTCAGGTAGAATACTATGAAGCGATGATTCACTTCTTTTAAAACCGATCATAAAGAACTATATTTGTGATAATTAAACCTCATTCAGAAACCTGATTAAATTATTTCAATTTTCCTTTACGCAGTATTAATTACCAGTTCTGTAGTTTCTCAATTTTAAGCTACAATATTTATGCGTGCCCTGACAATTAAGCGACCATCAAAACTGTTGGATCTGTTGAAACTTGTACCAGTTTGATATAGCAGTGTACGCGGGCTTTTGGAATACCCGATTCACATATTTAAGTTAACAACGTATGGGTTTCCGGCTATCAGCAGCTACTTATTGGCCCCGAGCCAGCCCTCGAATGTCCCTTCACATTCGCCAATCTGAAAATCGAAAACAGTCCCAGTTCATTTGAGGCTTACACAATCTTGTGCAACAGTTGAATCTGTGTATTGCACAACCTTCTCCATGTCCATCTGAACAGCTTCAAAATTTTAGCAGGACACAAATTAGAGTAGCATGTCGATTAGGTTATCGCCCTTTTCACAACCACCTTCAAACTCTGGGGCTAGTCAACAACCCCAGTTGCAAATTTGTGCTTACCACATGCTAAAAAACTGCCTAACAGTTCTAATCTTCAGGCACTAATACTTAACAGTCGGTATTATGGCACCCCAGGACATACAGAATATGCCCATAACCAATCTGCTTTAATTTGACTTGGCAACAGGTCTTGTAGAGAAACATCCCAAATGCACAAGGTTTCACAATGGGTCTTCGCAGTCTAAGTATCACATATTTTTGTACTTTGTCGAATATATGAATGAAAGAATTTCAATTATTTTTACAAACCTGAAACCTTTCCTGGGGGCGGAATAAGACGCGGATAGTTACTTGCTTACTATTAGACTCACCGTAATAATGGCAATAGAAACTACAACACGGGTTTATGAATCTCTTAGATATTAGGTACAATTTTCCTATTTACTGCATCCTAATAGATCTGTTGCGTCCTAATTTGCATTAATAGTGCAGTCACATGTTCCTTTAACAGCAAAGCGGATGATGTCGTTGGTACAAATGATTTCAAGAATCATTTCCAATATAAACTTCTTCTTTGCACAATTTCATCCATGTGCAAGTAGTTCGTGTTAGAAGTGGAAAATTAAATCGAAGAGAAAGTGATTACTTATTTAAACACAGACATTTGATAGATTAGATGCATCCAGATTAGAAAATCGTCCATACTCGGCCATTAACAAAGTCGAACTGAGCAACTGCTTTTTTAACTGCTGGATCTCATTAGAAACCTATAGATATTTCCTGTACTATAGTGATGCGTTTTAAAATTTCACAGATCAAACCTGTCAATGTCATCTAAGCAACCCTCAACCACTTTAATACAGCGTCCGAAACCAAAATCAGGGAACTTATCATACTCGCCCTAATCATGTTGAGAAATAGCAGGATTTCATTAAGACTGACTCCCAGGTGGCATTCAACGAGCTGTTATTTTATTATTTAATTGCAAATTGGTTTGAAGGGAGCATCAAGTCTCTAAGATAACAAAACAATAAGAAACTAGACGGGCTATCCATAGCTGACGGTGCAGAACAGCTAAATCGACCTACAAAGTTGCTTATTAAACTGCCAGAGAGCAGAGTAGAAGCTTACAAAGTCTTACTTCCTGATATATTTAAGATTTCATTAGTTAATTTAATTTTTCTAAGATGGCCTCTTACTTTTGTAGATGTCTTTGGTATTAGTTTGTATTGTTGCTGGTGTTTACTGATATCCTAGTTTTTTTGTGTTTAATTTCAGTGTGAAACGTAACAGTAGAGTTATATTTACTGTTTTATTGCAATACATGTACAATAATAGAATGCTATAACATCAATTCTGTGTTAAGTTGTTTTAAAATTGTAAATAGTGTGACTGGTTCAAACAAGAACCGCAGCATGAATTAATTCTCTCCTTATAAATGTATTGCTGAACACACACATACATTTATTAGAAAATATGGTACCTGAAAAGTTAAAGAATTAGTGCAGATAAGAATGTTCAAATGTTTAGCAAGGAGAAAGCAAGGATGAATAAATAACCATCGTAGACACTGGAAACATCACTTAAATATGGAACAAAATTTTTATTTGGAAATCGTCCTCGAAAACGATAAAACAATTTCTCTTGGTTGACAAGGAGAAAATTATTCACGCAACTACGATCGCTACAAGACATTCCTGTATAAATAAGCACATGTACATCACGGTAGTTGCAGAAAATCCCCAGTTTCCCATGTTGTCCGTAACTAATCTGGGATCCTACATTGATAACACTTCCATGGCCAACATTTTGGGCTTTATTAAAAAACCAGATAGCTGCATGGACCATTTGATATAAAAACTGAATCCCTTTATCTAAAGAATCTTCTAACGGATCCTAAACCATATATTATACGGATAAATTTTTTTTCGTTTTAAAACTCTAGCAATAAAACTCCGACTCAACTCCTTCCTCCATATCATATAAGTTTATGAATATTCTTCAGTATATATCAAGATACGTTTAAGTAGGGTTGGCGCAGCGTGAAACACCATTATCGTTGGCTGACCAGAATTAAGCCGCGCTTGCTCTGGCCAGCAGTTGAATGGGGGTCCCAAGGTTGCGTTCAACGCGGCGCCTCGTACTATGGCATGGGTATGTTAAACAGTCGGTCCCGGATGTCACATTAACACCATGAGAGGCATTAGTGGGGTTAGAAGTTCCAATAAGTGCAAACGGAAAAACGGAATGCAAAATGAAAAATAGGTGGGAGCGCAATAGTTGAAAGGCCGCAGGCCGCATTACCTCCCACAGTATAGCGAAAAAAACCAAACCCGGTGTGAAACGGCACATCGACACTGCTTTAGCGGTAAAAGAGGATTTGATTTATACTTTCTGTCTTTCCCCTCGCGGTCTTTTATGGGGGATCTTCTACGGTTTCGGTTCCCTTCCTATTTTATGCTCTTGCTACCAAGCTATACAGGGTGTTTCCAAATAAGTGCGAAAGTTTTTAGGGGGTGATTCCTTGTCGAAAATTAAATGGGGCCTTACATGTAAACAAAAGCTCTTAGGCCTGTCCTTGAAAAGTTACACGCTTCCAAAAATGAGAAAAAAATTAGTTTTTTTTGCTTTTGTGAAATTGTTGAAGAGTTAAAGAAATGGCATTTTGCGGTCGTGTTCTACCAATAAAAACGCTACCTATGATTCTTTTTTAATTTTGTTTTGATCTTTTAAAGGGGTGAAACATGCAACCCCTATTCCATTTTTTACCAGAACTTTTTAACAAAATAAAATTTCTTGATTTAAAAGTATCTGTTGAAAATAATGATTTAGTGCTAAACTTTTTTAACTCTTGTGTTGTTTCCGTAAAAGCAATTGCTTCATAATAAAAAAATAAAATACAACATCGTGCATGAACGGATCTTCTGCAAATGGAAGCGAAAAAATCTAGTAGGTGGCTGTCACGTTTTGTTTGCACAAATTATGACCTCAACCACGCAACTTCAATATTAATCAAATTTAACACAAAGCTTCTTCACATACATATATAAGGACATTAATGCAAACATATTTTTCTCAAGAGAAAAGTATTAAATGCAGAACTAAATATATTTTCGTAAGAAGTTGTCAAAATGATTATATTTATTTACATTACATTCATATTTCTTAAATTACAACTCAAGAATACACAAATAAGTTGAAAAATATTCTCTATGCCTTTCTGAAGATGAGTATAAACCAAAACAACCAGCTTTGCTACTACTTTACATCGTATTTGATTTAAATGTGGTTAAACAACCGATTTTCTTATCGGGTAGCTTAATATACCTTTATTAAATTTATCAATAGTTTAAGATATCTCAATTAGAGCATATTATAACACAGCAATATACATTCAAACCAATATTTAGACTACACAACGTTTGTTACGGGCCAATCGAGCTTTTTCGACGACCCGTAACCAGATGGATGGAAAAAGGCCTACAGCTTAGCTCAGAGGAGTAGGGGGGGTTCGTGAAAATCGCTTATGGGAGAAAATCTTTAGTTGTGTACAGGGTAAGTCAAAATAAATGGGCGCCACCTTCCAAATCCAGCTGCTTGTAGGTCCTCGTGGAAGGCCGAGAAGCGAACAGCTTACGGGAATGGAACCTACCTTTATTGTGCCTCCTCCTATATATTTGGACCTTGCAAAATTTTTACACAAACAAATACAGAGTACACAAAAATAAAAGAGGCAGTAAACTTTAAAACACATATAATGGAATTATTGAGATGGCGATACAAAAAGAAAAGACAAGAAATGGCATTTTTATGAGTTTACAAATAATATTTGAACGTCAAAAAAAACACAAAACTCGCCGCCGTTGACGCACAATATTTAGAATGTTTCAATGAATCTGTGTGGCCCATGGCGTAGAGTTTCCAGGAAAAACACAGTATTAATATCTTTTACCATGAACAATTAATAAATGGCGACTGAAGATCGCTTTTAGGTTGCATAAAACAAGTTCAATATCGTGGAATTTTGCAAGTTTGCGCGAGAAGAAAAAGGTTTCTTTTACACTGCACACAAAAACTGGTTGAGAAAGGGGTATTTTTCCGGTCCGGGAAAATGTAGAAGGGGCCTCAGGAAACCAGGGGGGAACGAAACGTGGGTAGATGCACTCCTGGGGAAGCAGATTAATCCCAACAATCACCTTTTCACGGGTTCCAACGCTTTTTATCCGAATAAATCGAGACAAGAAACAATCACAATTGATTGTTCTGTAATCAGGCTACACTGTTAAAACTGCTATTAATCCGACTTGACTTTGTCGAAATGATACTAATTGCCTAAAGCAATATTCGGTACGATACTTGATTTAACAGGTGCCGCGAAAGAAAACCCGCTTTACGTGAACGTTCGTCTCGGACCCAAGCTTGTTGCCCACTCGCAGCACTTAACGCAATTACTTCCCCCGATTGATGGAGTTTTCGGAGAACCGGAGTCATCAGAGATCGAAAATTGACTGCTTGAAAAACGCAACACGACCCCTCATTCCCCCAAAAAGGTTGCACCATATTTCGACATGTGATGAAATGTTCTAGAATAAGGGACACGTGAGTTCTCAGAAGTGCCTAAGGTCACGCACGAGAAAAACAAAAGTCGGCGATTTCGAGCCTACAAAAGGGAGCTGTCAACATAACTTAAACTTCGAAACACATAACAAATAGCGAAATGCTAACCCAAAATAAGACTGCAATTAAAATAACGTTATTAATTCTTACGAAGCGGCAAACAAATTAAGAAATTAATTCATATAAAGCGGCACATTTTTGAAAGTACATAACATAGTAGGTAATTTAATAAATGCTAAAATTTTTATATAAAACTTAGTTGATCCGAAAAATTATTTTTTAATCCAGAAGGCTGAAAAATGATTGCCAAACCCGAAGTCTGCGGGTCGGAATGACAGTGTTGGCAACGCTAAGTAACAATTTCCCACATTATGCAACATTTGCTAAAAGCAAACAATGGCCTCCATCTTCCGTTCTGTGCACGTTGCAGTATTGGAGCAGATTATATCGACGAAAACGTGATTCAAATTGTGTAAAATTAGACTCTAAAATTGAGACTGCGTAGGGCAGTAAGTACAAGCGCTAGTGTCAAGTTGCAATGCATTGCAAATGTCCCAAGTTTGATACCTGGGAACCGCCATAATATCTACATGTATGTCAAAATAATTTCGGTTTCTAGATTAGGTCAAATCAACCTTAAACGGGGTAATAATAGGTGGCTAGAGCTTAATGCTAGGTATATTATCTTTTTTCCTAAGCCAATTTGCCCTACTAAAAGATACGGTAGGTACCTGTTATTCTCCAAAAGCATTACAAAACTGTAAATGGACGCTATTATTAAATAGTGGCCATTTTATCTAGCAAAATATACTCTATCCAAGGATATCTAACAGCCGAGCCGTGTTGTTAGCATTAAAAAACAATGTAGTCAAATATCAGCCTTGGTAGGAAGGTAAACATTTTAAGTATATACTATACAAGTAGTTATTTAATTAGTGATATTTATCACACTTATAATCAATCCTGTATTCTTGTATCCATCATCCTAGATATTAGTTCTTGGATGTCCAAAAGAGACAATTCCGTTAACATCTCAAACTTCCCTATGAGATAGAAAAGTGCACATTATATGTCAATATTACAATTGACTTTCGGCTTAGACCGCGTCCTCATTTGGGAACTACACCCAGCATTATCAGGTAAGGCCCGACCTGTAGTTTGTCTGCCTTTACAAGAATTTGCTCTAGAAGTTTGGGCAATATTTGTTTGTAGGCCCTGCCTGCCTAAACCGGACCGTGTGCTTAGATTATTTAAACCTTGGGGCGGACAAGGATTTGATCTTAATGTTGTTGTTTGCCAGGACAATAATATTTAATCGGCTTATGCTGCTTTTGAACCCATACAAACTAACATTTCGCAAGACATTGCAGCTTGCATCTTCAGGGTGAATAGAACACTGAATTCATATCAGGGAAGCGGAGGTATTTAAACCTCTTTGAGCCAGTTGGGGAGAACGACGGAATTCTGGTTGGCTGTCACCGTTGGGCAAAGACGGATCTGAAGCGTGATGGTGAAATCGATGATGCTCAGGAGTCCTTAGAGGATAAACTACTGGAGTCCAAGCTTTACTGAGTCTAAAACCATCCTCCCTGTTTATGTTGTTAGGGTGTTTCTCAATTTCAATTACTTCACGTATGATACGAGGGAAGTAATGAGGTACTCTAGCGAGTAGCTGACCGTTGTCAAAGTCCATCTTATGCCTAGTTAAACCAGTATGTGCAGCCACTGCAGATTTTGTGATGCGTTTGCGTTTACAATCACCTTTGTGCTCGCGCAATCTTAACTTAATGGAACGACTAGTTTGTCCGATGTAGTTTGAGCCACAAGAGCAAGGGATGTTGTAAATCCCGGTTGATTTTAAATTTGATATGTGATCCTTTGCGGAACCGTTTCCCAAAGTTTTATTAGTCCTAAAGACCGTCTTTATGCTGTACCTTCTAAGGACATGCCCAATCTTATCAGTAGTGCCTTTACTGTAAGGCAGAAAAGCTAAGCCTTCCGCAGGTGCCAGTTCCTCCTCAGCCTTGGGCTGTTCCGCATTGCGGATTGCTCTCTGAATTTCTGTGGCTGTGTAACCGTTCTGTTATAACGACATCAAGAGATAAGTTTTCTCTGCTGTGGGTGTTCTGCATTTGAGATTCGGACTGCTCTGGTTGTTAGACTTTTTAGCACAGTTGCTTTCTGCATCAGGTGATGATGCGATTTGCATTTAAATACCTGCCTGTATGTGTTTTTTTTCTGTAAACTACCAGATGGTAGCTTGGGGCTTGTAAAAGCAGACAACCTACAGGTCCGGCCTTGCCTGATAGTGCTGCGTGTAGTTGCCAAGTGACGACGCGGTCTAAGCCGAAAGTAAATTATAATATTGACAGTTCGAGAACCCGCGAAATCCTCAACGAATCTAGTCCACATTATACTTATATTTACAACATTTAAAGTAATTTACAACCATACTAAATGAATCCAATTAATCATTTACACACGCTATTGATATTTCACAGTGTTACCATTTGTACTTAATTAATTATTAATTATTATTAATTATACGTATATGCTAGCTTTCAAGAGTATATAATATTTTTACATATCAGAAGCCAGAAGCAAAATTTATAATTCACTCCAATTAAGTTCATATTGCTTATGCAAATAGTTACACACCTATAAATCATGAATTATTTAATTCGCATTCTTCACTAATCAAGTTAGTTGTTGATGACAATGCCTCTGGAATCACCCGAAGTGAAGTTGGAGAACACTTTATTATTTTATTACAGTAAAACTTTCTGAGGCCTCATCGAGATCTTAACAAACGAAAGAAATTCTGTTAGGCAATCTACTTAAATTGACGATTTTCCTAATCCCACAGACACCAATTCCCAATTTGTCAAAAATGTAGTAAAAGTTATACCATTTTGTTACCTGAAATTCTCATTAAAATACTTTGATTCGAAAATATAATATAAGGCTAACGAAACTGGACTGCAATCAACGAACGCCTTGTATTGAAAACTTATAATTTTATATTGAACTACCTATAGCACCGTAGCATTGTTTGTTTGCATAATTTGAAAAATTGCTTTGTGGTTGTGGTAACTATTCTAAATTTCTTGTATATTAATAAACTGCAATTTTAGCATTTTAAATTAATATAAAACTACCTGAATCCGTGGGCTACACGCCACGCTTTGTTTTAAGAAAGAATAGATAAACTACGTAACAGCCTCAAGATTTGAAAAGATGTAAGGTACAACTAATACAGGAATGCTTCGTTATTGAGATAAATCTTTTTTTTAATAGAAGTATGTACTTCTGTCGTTTTGCCCTGATTATTGCCGACTGTATTTTTTAAAATATAATACTGAGACGCGGACGCAGTTCCCGATGCGAGTGATCTTAATTAAACTTTAACTCATTTTTTCTAAGTTGCGAGAAATAACTACAATACAAATTAATATGTTTCAAAGGTGTGCATATTGCATTTTAAGAGATATAGGTAACGCAATGCGAAAAGTAACATTATATGAAACATTGCCATTTAGGGGTTACTGGTGCAGTTAAAAGATAGATACCTACTTAAAATAGTTATACGAATGTCCTGTTTTTAAAACGAAGATAACCTTCGAAATATAAATCTCGGGTAATTTTCTTGGATATGCCGTTTCAAACCGCTGCTGGGGTCAACAGTTTTACAATGAATGAGCTTCACCAATCCCAGTAACCTCCAATATTTAATAATATTTGCTATTGTCTGATATATTTATGGGACGTATTAAATGGCATTGTTCAAACCATTAGACGATTTGTATTTAGTATACAGCGGGGTGATAAAGTGCCATTTTCTTCGTAGAACCCTGAAACATGTAAATATTATTTTTTAAAAAGACGCGTCCGAACGTTTTTTTTTCTATAGTCATTTGTTGCTCCGCCATGACGTCATAATTAATTTTTTAAACTGGCAAGTCCATCTTCCCTCTGTCTTGATAGACCTCCTTAATAGTTAAAGGGTGGTATACAAAAATTAGTGGCCCACATTTTTTTCAACTGTTCATAAAGTTAAAATAATTCAGAATTTATTTTTAATGAAAAAAAAAAGCTAAGCTGGCATTGACCAGCATATGTGAAAATAATTTACCACAACTGTTTTCTTAGAAACGTTAAATTGTTGACTTGGGCACATTTGTGATAAATTTTATAATTTAAAACTTTGAAATGGTGTGTTTAACTGAATGAGAAAGAACATAAAGTCTAACTATGGTTGGATACGGCGATAGAATGAGAACTCACGAGGAAGCTTGTGAATATAAAATATTGACCTTGAAAAGGTCGGCCTCAACTCAAAGTGAACGTGAAAAATTGATTTAAACACTAATAACAGCCATCCATTTGCACTAAAGTTGTTTGGAAAAGAAAAATACAACTCTTATACAGTAAGTTTGATACACGAGTTAAATGAAGATGATCCAGACCATCGATTACAATTTTGTGAAGAATTAATGTTTGTGGGGATAATCCCAACTCTTTTAAATAATATATTTTTTTATGAGACCACTTTTTGTCTCAGTACATCGTCACAACTGCAGCTATTGGTCACAAGAAAATCTGCACAGGCGTCAAGAATCACTAGTATCGAGAAAAAGTGAATGTATGGGTGGAGATGGTGGAAGATGTTCTACTTTTTTGAGAAAATTTCAATGAATAGGTATTCAGATTCTTGCATTTGGAGTTACCGCCAGCCCTAGCAATTCTTTTTCCAAACAATGAAAATCCTGATATGCCCCACCCAAGGATTTAATTTCAACAAGATGGAGCTCCTCCGCTTTTTGGTTCGGCAGTTTCTTAACTACATGTTTCCTGATAAACTTCCTTGTAAGGCGTGTGAAATCGCTAGTTTACATTAGTAGGCCAAACAATTTCCACGATTTAAGGCGTTCATTTAGAAATGGACAGTATCAGTCCGGAAAATTTTGAGATTTGCTACAAAGCGTTTACGCATGTGCTGGTCAATGCCAACTAATTAATGGAGGACAATTTGAACGTTTTCGTTGGGTAAGTTTTTTCATAATGTACTTATTTTCATTAAAAATGTTTTATGTTTTGAAGTTATTGTGCATATTTCTCAAAAAAATTGTTATGTGGGTTACAGTTTAATTTGTGAGGAGTTCTGTCAAAATAGAGAGAGACATGCCAATAATAACCGGTCTTTGAAAAAATAAAATTGACGTGTTTCCGAGTTTTTCCAAGAAACATTAAATGATAAATTAAGTGTAAATTAAGTAATGAGACTGATTATTTTCAATTTTTTTATTCGAATAAAATTACAATTCAACATTGTCTCCTTCAAAGTAACGGCCTTGGGAAGCCACATAGCGCTGAAGACGGTTCTTCCACTCCGCATAGCAGTGCTGGAACTCGCATACTGGAATAGCTTTCAGCTGGCCGATTACAGCGGTTTGAATGTTTTCCAGTATCCCAAAATGATGTACCTTGAGGTGATTTTTCAGTCTCGGGAAGAGGAAAAAGTCACAAGGACTCAAGTCGGGCGAATAAGGGGACTGAGGAGCCACAGGAATGTTCTTACTGGTCAAAAAATCATTTATTGAAATTGCTGTGTGAGAAGGCGTATTGCCGTGATGCAACACCCAGTTGTTCTTGATGTTCGATCTCACACGCATGACCCTTTTTCGAAATCTTTCAAGAACCTCCCGGTAAAGTGTAGATTAACCATTTGGCCTTGAGGGACAAATTTGATCTTCGACTTGCTCATTCTTGCTTTTTTTGGCCTTGGAGAGGTTGAAGTGTGCCAAACCATGCTCTGGCGCTTGGTTTCCCGGCCATACTCTAACACCCTAGACTGGTCACCAGTAATGACATGTTCCAGACAGTGGAGATTTTTTTCAATCGTTTCCAAAAAGTCAAGGCACCTTTCCCACCTGATGTCCTTTTGGTCCTGCGAAAGATTTTTCGCAACCATTTTTACGCGGATTTTTCTCATCCCCAATTCATTGGTCAAAATCTGTCGAACGATGGTGTCGGGTTGCGGAAAATTGCTCGAAACCAATTACTCGAAAGAAAATTGCTCGAATGCAATTGCTTGAAAAACAGTTCCTCGAATAGAAAGTCCATCGAAAATCAAGTTGCTCGAATAACAGTTTCTCGAAAAGAAGATTGCTCGAAAGAAAGAAATAATAAAATTTATTTATATTTACTTGTTCTTCTTAAGGGTACCTGTTTAACATAAATATAATAAAGTAAAGGAAGTTTTCGAGCAATCTTCTTTTCGAGAAATTGTTATTCGAGTAACTTGGCTTTCGAGGAACTTTTCATTCGAGGAACTGTTTCTTGAGCAATTGAATTCGTATAATTTTCTTTCGAGCAATTGTTTTCGTGCAATTTTCACCAAATCGTGTGAGTCATCTTCAATCGACTTTCTTCCTTCTGAAAATGCCGGCTCTTGACAAAACACTGTCTTCCTAGGCCTGCCACAGTTTTGCAAAAGGTTCCGCTGCCCTGTGCCGAAGTCTGAATCAAAACCTGATAGCACGCCGTTACTCGAAATTGATGTCACTCATTTTCAGAACGCACTCGAAAAAAGTGTTTCACAAAAAAAATAGCTATGGACAACCAAATGACCATACTGAAGGCGTATCACATGTTCATCTGCCGCCCCTTCCACTCCCGCGTACCCAGTGTTGCCAGATCGAACGCTACGCTACCAGTCGCATTACTTAATTTACAAACCTCGTAAACTTTATGCAGGAACAATGAATGTATTTCTTGAAGATTATTATTGTTGAAAGTTTGTTCGTAAAGAATATACGCTTACAACATTATCGTTTCGCTAATAAATGGAATCAGAAAATTCTCCCACATTGCTCAAATTTAGCAATATAATCTAAGTGCTTGGAAGTCAAACATAATACATTGCTACTGCACAACTCTGGTTCCCTCGAGTAAAGTTTACTAATTCAGTTCGAGATGAAACCGCAATTTTCTGTATCAAGGGAAACAGCAAAGACAGAATGTTATATTTTTCCATGAATTGCTTGCCATTTCCACAAAATAAAATTAAGCTAATAAGTGCGGCAAAGGCGGACGTTAAATTAAAATCGTAATCTGATTTCTCACCCGGTATAACTTGCTTTTACGTCCAACGCCTTGAGCCAGGCATGTGATTTTTTACACGTGCAAAACTGGTAGCAATCTGGAAGGTTATTGAAACGATTCTACTTTATCACTTGTAAACTTTACGTTTTTAAACGCTGCACAGCATTTATGCAAATTATTTAGAACGAGTAAACAGAACCTATACTGGAGTGGTAGATGCTTAGAAAAGGAACGCCGCATCAGTTTGTGGACGCTTTTTACATGATTACAAAGTTCGTTATGTTATCTTGCACTCTTAACAATGGTTGTGATCATATCTGACAGTGGGTGTTGTGGCTTTGATGAAACCACTTGTGCTGCAAGTGACCATCCGCGTTAATTTTTGTGCTCCTTTATTAACGGAAGCGATATTTTTACATTGGAATTAAACAAAACTGTAAGTTAAGCTATTAATATTAGATGGGGTAATTTTAAATTAAATGGTAAATTAGATTTTATGCCATGGATATAACTATCACTGTTAACAAACTGAACAGGTAAAAACTATCACAAAACAGTTTTGCTCTTTGAATGAAAACTATGAATATAAACAGGAATTTACTACTAGTATGATAATAAATACAATTAAGTGAAACATTAACTTACAAATTCCTGCGAACGAAAACTTGTTTTACTAAGATGCCACATTCCTGAAATAAAATTCGCAAAACCGTTTTTAAAGAGGTTTAACCTCTTGAAATCTCTCAACATTATTTTTTAATGTCGTATAGCGGCGTATATGTATAACAGAAGATACAGAAATTGATTAAGAGGGATATTTGAAACTATCTCGATGATGATGATGGTAGAAAAATCTAGATTACTGCGTTAGTTGTTAAGTAAAAGGAAAAAGCCCAGATTCAATAAAAATGTAGATACCAGTTATTGACTTTTTTATGGGATATGTTTGCGACAATACAATAGTTTATCCTAGACTAATTAAAATTATAATTAACAATATTTTTATTAATTAAAAAATGCAGCTTTGGAGTGGTATATTGAAATTGTGTGTGATATGAATTTTCATAGATTTATTGAAAAAAAAGCAATACAGAACTGACATGAATTTAGAACCTTCTCTTATGGTTTTAGAATAAATCATAATCAATGGGTTTGAAAAATACGATATAATCAGAAGAACTGAAGCAAATGTAGATTTAAATTCAATCACCTTTAATGTACTGATTTTGAATGTACTTTGAATTTACGTATATTTACTAGAAAAAACATGACATGAATTATGGCAATAAAATCGATTTCCTGTTTTTTAAATTAACTATATCCAATGGGTTTGAAAAATAAATATAATGATAAAAACGGAAGCAACAAACAACATTTAAATTCAATAATCTTTAATGTATTGATTTTGAAATCAATTTACGTCATAATAATATATTTTTAAAACAGTAGCAGTATTTTTATTTTTATTAGCAATGCCTATTTAAGGTCACGCCATTAATGCTGGTAAGGGGTAACACCATGCCAGATAACCTTTTTAATTAATATACAAATTGCATAAATATTATCAATTACAAAAAAAGGGCGCATATTTACAGAGAATGTGTCACCCATTAATCCCAAATGCTTTGATGTTGACTAACATCATATCTTCCTTTGACAATATATCAATTAATCTATAATTTCTCTATTAAGGAAAAAATTACATAATGAAATATTTAGTAGCAGACTATATACACTAGTTTGTTGTAATTTCTAACGTCCTACCTAAATTAGAACAACCAGGATTTTTCCATAGTCATCAATAAGATTTCCACCCAATATAACAGCAATGAGTTAAAATGGTAAACCAGATCATTTAATTACAACAGGGAAAGATATACCTACAGGTAGCTTTTAAATACGTGAACTGAAGTTCATATAATTGAATAATCATAAACCGTGGCTTCTAGATTTATGGATTTGGTAGTCGGGTGTCGTCTTATTTGACGGGTGCGAAGTTCGCAGTCAGGTAAAATAACCGATTGAACTAAGATGGGCGGCTACGTGCTCAAGAAACCAGTAACCAACAACAAGTATCGAATTAAATGTAGCTACTAAAGTACAATAATTAAACCTCTTTGCAGTTAACTAGAAATCATCATTTATTTACCAATATTTTATATGTTTAATCTCAATATTCTTAATATAAATCAAAGACAAGACAGCTTGAAGATTATTATTGCATCTAATTTGCACGAGAAATGCAATTTGTTTTTAAATATTTTGAATGTAAATAAAAGTTATTTAAGTATTCAAATAATTATATCTCTACTGAAATACTAATAACTAAAAATGCAGTGTTAATTATCTATTTGAAATAATTTAAACACAAAGGTGAATAAGGTACAAAGTTTAAAATAGGTTAAACACAAACCGTAGTAACTCACGCACAAACTAAATATCTTTTTTTTTCTCATTACTAAATAACATCGACTAAAAGAATAAATTTCAGTTAGTTTCATATTTTGCACACAATTAAAAATGACTGAAATAGACAAACATTATTGCATTTAATTAACATGTACCACTTGATTCTAATATATCAGTTTAATCGATGTCGTCTTCATATTCTTTGTCTTCACTGTCCGATGAATCATCACCAAAATTAATTATTAAAGGTTCCACCTCGTATCTTCTGTATGTCGTACACAATTTTTCCATTCATTTTTACCGCATTGATTTAAAGCTTTTTCCCACATTTTTATTACTTGCTCATCAGTAAAATCTTCGCACCCGATATGTTTGTCGTAGTCACCTGTTTTGGAACCACTGAACACTGTAAGTGTTATCTCTTTTCGTTTCACAAGTCACCGCTGTGCATTTCATAACCTTTAGAGCGGCAATCTGCAAGACTTGTGCTCGCTCTAATAGCCTATACGAACTAAGGAGCTAGAAAGAGAGCAATACAATACAAGTGTTGTAGTGGTTCGTACTGCGAAAGGCCACCCGTCAAATAAGACGACACCCGACGTATATATCAGTTTAAATTTAAAAAGTAGGAAACACATAATGCATCTCATGGAGATTCTTAAAATAATATCAAAAGTTTCGCTACTACAGACGATTAAATAATAGCTGTGCATTGCTAGGAAGCATTTCATGAATTCTTTTTTATACTGCATATTTACAATCTGCTCTTGAGTTGAGTAATAAGTAAATGGTAAGATATTACATGTCATGTGGGGTGATATAGCCAGCGCTATTTTCCCGGATATGGTATGTTATGGCTGTGGAGGCTGGCGGGTGCGTTAGTGATCAAGCGGAGGGTCTTAGATTGGAACCGCTGTAATATTTTGATATGAGAGGCCTTTGTGCAGCCCCATAGTTGTATCCCATAGGTCCATATGAGCTTTAGTATGACCTTATATAGAAGAAGTTTGTGAGGGAGAGTTGAGAGCGAGGCCCCAGTAACCAGTAGATTTTCTTGAGTTTCAGGTCGAATTGTTTTCTTTTGCTGTAATATGAGTGCCCCGGGTGAGTTTTGCGTCGAGATGCAGCCCTAGGTATTTTACTTCTGTCTTCAGTGGGAGGGGGATGTCGTTGAATCTGGCTTGTGGGCAGATTGCTTGTCTGGTGGTAAAAGTTATTTGAGCGGATTTATCAGTATTAACGGATACCATCCAGAGATTGGTCGAATCCTCGAGTAGGTCCAGATGGTGCTGAAGGCGATCGGCTGCAATCTGCGATGATTCACTAGTTGCTAGGATAACCGTGTCATCCGCAAATGTGGCAATCACTGTGTCGTTTGTGGTTGGCCGGTCGGAAGTGTAGTTTAAGTAAAGGAGTGGCCCCAGTACGCTGTCTTGCGGGACTCTTGATGTAATGCGATGGTAGTCAGAGACCATGTTGTTAATTTTGACTTGGAAAATCCGGTCAGCAAGGTACGATTTAAATAGCAACTAGAGTTGGCTTGGAAAGTGAAGTTTGATCTTGTACAGCAGCCCTTGGTGCCAGACCTTATCGAAGACCAGCTTTATGTCCAGGAGTGCAGTCGTAGAGACCTTTTTGGTCATGAATTTAAAAAAAATAAAAAGTTATGTATGGCACAAGTGAATAAAAAGACATTTTATCCAGGAGGGGAAAAATTTATCTCACGAGACAAAGTCGAGTTATTTAATTTCCCTGAATTGATACAATCTCTTTATTCGCGTAGGGCATATACAATTTTTTCCAATGCCTACATTTAATTATACAAATAAGATTTAAAATTTAATAAATAATCTAAAAGTAATCATATTATCTTGTTGTGTGGTGGTTACGAAGGTGCGGGGATGTATTTTGTTAGTTGCTGTGGATAATCATAACAATATCATGGAAGATTTTTTTTTAATAAAAGAAAATCAGCAATTTAAATGTAATACACTCTATAGGCTAATATTATGGCATAAAGATGCACTAATGGTGACATGATGAGGATGATGTCCAGCGACATTACCTATTCTACCTTCTTAGGTCTATTCAGCAGGTCCTTTTTAGTCTTCTGTTCTTCTCATGTATTAGTAGGTGTTCCAGTAATGGGTTAGTGTGAAATTCCAATTTGCCATGGTGTTTGACACTCCTTTCATGGATTACATCTTGTACATATGGTATCTGAAGGTCTACGTGAAGAGTGTGATTTGACACGTACCAGGGTGCGTTTGTTATCATTCTTAGTATTTCGACTGCCTTTTTTGTATCATAGCTAAGTGAGATTTGCTTGCACATCCCTACAATTCTGTTCCATAAGTCCAAATTGACTTTATAACTGCTTTGTAAATCAGGAACTTATTGTGTAATGAGAGTATTGAGTTTCTTCCTATTAACCAATTTGTTTTCCTTACTTTTATATCTATTTGCGTCCTTTTTTGATAGAGTGTTGCTTCCAGTTCAGCTTATCATCTAGATTTACTCCGAGATTACCTAACTACATGGACTTGCGGTATAGCTTGATTATTTATTTGTACTGTTGGAGACTGATCTTTTCTAAGTGTAAAAGTTATGTGCTGCGATTTATTTCCATTTACTTACTACTATTTAGGTGATCTTGTATGCGTGATGAAGCGTGGCTTGCAAGAATAATTGTGTCATCAGCAAACGTTGCCAATGTTATGTTGTCAGCTAATGGTAGGTCTTCCGTGAAAAGTAGATACAGAAGTGAACCGAGCACACTGTCCTGTGGCACATACGAAGTAATTGGATTCAGGCCAGACACTTCATTATTCACTATTGTTTTGAACTGCCGCGCGCACAAATATGATTTTAATAAGTTATAGAATGCCTGCGAGAGAGTTCTTTTTATGTTAACTAGAAGTCCAGGGTGCCAGACCTTGTCAAAGGCCTGGCTAACATCTAATATTGCCGCTGTGCAGTATTCTTTTCTTTCTAGGGCCTGAATTATTACTTGGACTGTACGAAAATCGAATTAGTGGGCCGCGATCCAGTCTTATGCTATTCAGTCTTCATTAATCCTTCGTTGTACCAGTTTTTCTAGACGTTTGGAAACAATAGGCAATAGACTTACAGGTCGGTATGTTGAAACGTCCGTTTCTCTTTACCAGGCTTTAGTATCATGATTATTTGAGCTGGTTTCATTTACTTTGGCCAGTAACCCAATCTTAGGATAGCATTAAATAGATATGTTAGTAGTAAAATACCTTTCCTTGGGAGTTTTTTTAACATTTTGGCCGTTATAAGGTCTTTACCCGGTGCTTTTCTGGGGTTTAACAGTTTCATTTATTGCTTGATTCCCTTTGAAGTTGTAAGTTTGGATGGTTGTTATGTTTCTAGAGGAATGGCCAGAAGTTGATCTATTTATTGGTGTCGTTCGTTGCTGTGCGGGGTGAATACTTTGGTAAGGTGCTCTGCAAGCAGCTCAGCCTTTGAGTTTAGATTTTACTTATTACTTAGCTGATTGTATTTAGTCTTATCAGCTGGAATATGACTATGATGCCATATCGCTCTTGCTCTTCTCTTTGCGGCCACTAGCTTTTTCATCATCATCATCATCCCCAGCGTTTAGATATTCCATCTCTGGACGTACGCCTCCCCAAGTTGTCGCCATGCTATTCTATCTGTCGTCACTAGCTTTTTATATCCAAGAAAATATTGTTAGTACATGTTCGAGGGTCCGGTTGCGGTGTAGCTTGCTGTGCTGCTTGTTGTAGTACTACAGTTAGCGTGTTTGTTATTTCTTCGATATCCTCTGGATTATTGAGCCTTACTTTTAAATTAACGTTTTTATATGCAAAATTTGAAATAAAATTATTGTTTTATACACTAGCGAATAGGTAACATTTTATCCAACCTCATCATTAGTATTATTGTACGATAGAGATTTTAATGGATAAAACATAATTTTACAAGTAGGTTATGGAAAACATAATTTTTGTGGTCACTTTTTCAAGATTTAGTTTCGAGGGTGATATTGTGAATACATTTATATTATTAAATAAATTATTAAATATAAAGTGAAAGTATTTGATCTCCCAGTATATAGCCTTGACAACTGACATACCAAACTAATTAGCAGTTGAAATATAATACACAAGTTTTATTTAATACGATTTTAAAGAAAATAATAAATTATGCAAACATCATAACAGGAAAGTTTAAACTAGTAAATATTCAAAGAACGTGGCGCTGCCAAAGAAATGCAGAAACTAGTTCTTAGATATTAATTTTGCAAATTGTGGTTTCAAAATTAATGGTTCTACCCTATTCATCTCCTTAACTACTATAACCTACTTCATTATAAGTGATTAATAATGCCATTGGCCTATACACAGAAGAAGAAGAAGAAGAACTACTATATACGAAGCTATTTTCAATATATACAGGATAATTCTAAACATGTGCGGGAACTTTTAATCGCGTATATCTGAGATTATTTAACCCCTAAATCACATACTACATTTTTTTAAATTCTAAAGTTCTTCTAAGTTTCTGTTACATCCATTTATATATATATATAAGGTACCTGTGCCAAATAAGGCCCACTCGAAAATAAGGCCCGCTCGAAAATAAGGCCCACTAATCATGTTTGCGTAGTTGAAGAATTTTGCAAACATATAGTATCATAAAGTCTTCACTCGGCAAGATGAAAATAATTTCTTTAGATGACCGCACCAGATATGTTGTAATTTCCCAATAAAACCATAGTGTAAATTTTACTCGCCGGTGTTGTTAAAATCGACAAAAGTAAGTATAAGATATTTCTGAATTTACTGCAAATTTATGTTTGAAAGTAGCATTTGCAGTATTCCCTGGAATGTTCTTTTTCATTATATTTATATTTTATATTAGCCTGCTTTTAACTTATTTGCCTATGACTTCTCATAACCTAAAATATGTGCTGGTTATAATAAGGCCCGACAAAGAGGTTCGAATAAGGCCCGGTTGACTACACTAAAACTATAGGGGAGGGGGTTTGTTCTTCAATTATTATTTTCATGTAGCTCTTGGGCTATGGTTGAGACAAGGCAAAAAAGAGCCCCTTGGGGAGAAGAATCCTTAAGACGGGCAATGAATGCCTTAAATAATGGAATTTCTCAAGGAAGAGTTTTGGAAAAGTTTGGAATATCGGGAAACTTATATAGGCTTACCAGAACATGATGATTTGGATTACTTGTGTAGCTCATGCGACTGAAAATTGATTTTACTATTTATTTAAAAAAATATATGCGAATTTTATAGGCGGGCCTTATTAGGCACATGGTACGTAATAAGGCCCACAAGCAATGTTTTTTTCAAGAATTGATACCTTTTTGTGATTGCTTCTTTTGCTTATATATTTTATGCAGTTCTGTTAAGAAACCAATAAACTGTCATTTAATAGCCAAATCCGAAGTTTTTATTTGTTTTTACTAACAGAAGATTCAAAACAAGAATTAGGTGGGCCTTATTTGGCTCAGGTACCTTATATATGGGGTTTATTCACAGTTGTAGCCGTCTTCCAATTCCAAAACGCCATCTTGCCAGTCCTGTCTATCGTGTTCTTCCAAATCTCGTATTCTCACTGATTCTCGTATTCCTTCGTTCCAGGACCGTCTTAATTTTCCTATTTTCCTCTTACCTGGTGGTTTCCATTCGAATACTCGCTGATGCCGTCTGGCTTCATCTATGCGCATTGGACGACCAAACCATTTGAGTCCTTTGTGTTCTAGTCTTTCAATTACAGTATCATATGTAACAATTTTTCTTCTAATCTGTTCATTAGGGACGTGTTCTAATCTTAATGTTCTCGCATTTCTTCTCAAGTAGTCCATCTCTACTGCAGTGAGCCATCTCTTGTTTTCTGCATTAAGTGGCCGTGTTTCAGTCCGTATGTCATCACTGACTCCACCATAGTTTTGCCTATCTATTTCTTCACATTCCTAGATATATGCCTGTCCCACCATAGTGCATTCAGGCATCCAACGGCTCTTCGTCCTTTCTCTATTCTTTGTTTAATTTTATTTCTGCGAAGGCCTTCTTTTGTGAAAATCACACCCAAATATTTAAATTGTTCTACTTACTTTGGGTTTTTGAATTTACTACTAAGTATTCAGTTTTTGTATATTAATGTTTAATCCCTATTCTTTATAATATTTCTAGAGTCTTTTTACGTGTAGGGTAAACTACACATGGACAAAAATAAAGAATTTGAGAAAAGAAAAAGAGACAGTGCGAACGACTCAGGGGAGGCAGAAAATATATATAAGAAAAGCCAAAAAACTAGAGGAGCATTAACAAAGCATAAGGCTGTAGTACAAAACGTTGAAAATAAAAGCACTGAAATGGAGGAACTAAAAAAGTTAATGGAAAGTTTAGATAAAAACATGAAGGAGATAAAAGAGGAAAATAAGGAGATAAAAAACGGAATCATGGAAATTAAGGAAATTAAGGAAGAAATAAAAAGATTCTATGAGGAAATTAAGGAATTGAGAGGAGAACTAGAACTAACTAAAAGAGAATGGATGGATGATAAAACGAAAGCCAACAAGAAAATAGAAGAATTGGAGCTTAAACTGAATAATACGGAATATAGATTGGAAGCACAAGAGCGTGAGAAAAGGAAATGCAATATAGTCATTACGGGCATGAACACAGAAATAAGTGATAGAAAAGTACTGAAAGAAACTGCAAAAAAATTTATAACCGACAAACTGGGTGTAGAAGTTATAGTCAAGGATGCGTACAAAATAAATAATGGAAAACTGATAATCAATTTAGGAAACTGGGAGCAGAAACAGGATATATTTAAAAATGTGTATAAGATAAAGGACAGGAATATATATATAAATAGTGATATGACGTACATGGAAAGGAATATACAAAGGCAGATAAGAGAAAAAGCAAGGGAAGAAGAAGCAAAAGGGAATAAAGCAAAAGTGGGATATCAAAAACTTATAATTAATGATATGAAGTACATTTGGAGTGTGAAGGAAAGTAGATTGGTGAAGGTGGTGGTTGCAGTGGATCCAAAAAACTGACGCATAGCATGACCCGGACTGAAATTATGGAAACGAACCAGGCAATGACGAAGGTATGTGATAATATAATAAAACAAAAAATAATCAAATAGAAAAATAAATCAAGGGTAACGGATGCAAAAATATTAAAATTCGGTACTTGGAATATAAGAACCCTATTGCAAGCGGGTAAAATAAACGAAATAATTGACGAACTTAAAAAGTATGAGATTAGTATAACAGCGCTACAAGAAATTAGGTGGAAAGGAAACGGAATAACTACAAAAAATGGCTTTACACTCATGTATAGTGGTGGGGAGAAGCAGGGAAAGTATGGAACAGGATTTTTGATAGACACAGAAACAAAAAAAGCTGTATTGTATTTTGAACCAATAAACGATAGGATTTGTAAGTTGCGAATAAAGGGAAAACTCTTTAACATGACTTTTGTTAATGTATACGCACCTACGGAGGAAGCAGATGAAGAAGAGAAGGAAATATTCTATGAGGAATTACAGAGAATCTGTGACGCTATTCCAAAGTATGATGCAACGATACTGCTTGGTGATTTCAATGCCAAGATAGGAAAAGAGCAGAGTAATAAAGACGTAGCAAGAAAATTCACAATGCATGAAACCACAAATGATAATGGATTCAGGTTATGCCAGTTAGCAATATCTCAGAACTACCTTATATGCAGCACCTGCTTCGAGCACAAAATGATACACAAAGGGACATGGGTGATTCCGGGAAATAGGGGAGCGAACCAAATTGACCATATTTTAATAAACAAGAGAAGAGTAGCAGGAATACAAGATGTGCGTACATACAGAGGCCCGAACTGCGATTCAGATCACTTCCTAGTTGTTGCAAGAATGAGACAAACAATAGAGGTAACGCCAGATATAAATGAACATAAAATAGGAAAATGGAATACGGAAAAATTACAAGACAATCGAATGAGAAAGGAGTATTTAGAACGGGTTGAAGAGGGTCTTATGGATCAAGAAATGGGTGAGAGCATACAAGAAGAATGGGGCAAAATAAAAAATAATATACAAGAAGCTGCCGAGAAGATAATAGGATACAGGAAAAACAAAAAAGCAACTAAGGAATGGTTTGATGCTGAATGCAGAAAAATTATAGGCGAGAAGAATAAAGCAAGACAAAAATGGATAACCAATACAACAGAAGAGAATAGACAAAGCTATGCGAACCTGAGAACGAAAGCTAAAAAAATGTGTAGGAAGAAAAAGAGGGAATACCTAAATGAGTTAATACTGAAACTAGGACACCACCATCATAAAAGAGCAAGAAAATTCTATAAAGAAGTCAGAAACCACACGGCAAACGTAAAAGTAGGATTGCAAGGCTGCAAAAGCAAAAAGGGGGATCAGCTTTCTGAGAAAAAGGAAATACTAAATAGATGGGAAGAGCATTTCAAAAACCTGTTAAATAACCCGCAAATTGCTGAGGAAGAAGAAGAGGAAGGAGGAACGGACGGGCGAATAGTAACCCAGAACGAAGAATGCCCTACATATGAAGAAGTAGAAGAAGTAATAAAGAGTATGAAAAATAATAAAGCAGCTGGACTAGACCGTATAGTGGGGGAGTTAATAAAGAGCGGAGGTGCGGCTTTACATAGGCGCTTACACCATCTTGTAAAGCTAATTTGGAAGATAGAAAAGATGCCGGAGGAATGGAAGTGTAGTGTAATTGTGCCCGTATTTAAAAAAGGCGATCGAAGTATATGTGATAATTTATAATTATCGTGGTGTTTCACTGCTAAGCGTGCCGTATAAAATACTATCGTGTGTCCTGTATAACCGACTAGCGCGATATGCAGATAATAAAATAGGAGATTATCAAAATGGCTTTAGACCTAATCGGTCCACTACTGATTGTATATTTATGTTACGCCAGATATATGAAAAATGCTATGAACACAATATAGAATTATATAACCTATTTATAGACTTTCGTCAAGCCTTTGATAGCATCAAAAGAAACAAAATCGTTGAATGTATGAGGTTACTTGAAATACCCGAGAAACTAATTAGATTAACTAAAATGACATTATGTGATACAAAAGCAGTTGTAAGGGTACAGCATGAGTATACAGAAGAATTTAGCATCAGCTCAGGCGTGAAGCAAGGAGACTGCCTATCAGCCATGGTTTTTAATATAGTATTAGAAGCGACAATTAAAAAAATTAACGTGACGGGTACTATAAAAACGAGAACTGTGCAAATAAGTGCATACGCGGATGACCTCGTTATAATAAGTAGGAGCCAGCAAGAATTAAAAAGTATCTTCATGAAACTGGAAAAGGCGGCAGCAGATATGGGGCTAAGTATTAATGAAAATAAAACCAAATACCTCCGATTGTCGAAGCGAGATTATCAGATAGAAAACTTACAAATAGGAAGCTATAACTTCGAGGAAGTAAAAGAATTCGTGTACCTTGGATCCCAACTCAACTCAAAAAATAATCTGGATGAGGAAATAAACCGAAGAATCCAGGCAGGCAATCGAAGTTACTATATGCATAAAAATCTGATGCATTCAAAAGTACTAACCCGAACGACAAAACCCAGAATTTATACCAGCATAATAAGACCAACTATAACGTACGCCAGTGAAACTTGGACCTTAACAGTAGCCCAGCAGAACAGCTTAAGGTGTATGGAGAGAAAAATCTTAAGAAGGATATATGGTGGCATCGAAGAAGAGGATAGAACGATCCGAAGAAGAATGAATTCAGAGCTAGACGACCTAATTAAACACGCAGACATAGTACGCTTTGTTAAATCTCAAAGACTTAGATGGCTCGGACATCTGGCACGAATGGAAAATACCAAAGCTGTCAAAGACATAATGGAATGGAATCCAGGATATGGCAGAACAAGGGGAAGACCGCGTGAGAGATGGTGGGATGAAATATGGCGGGATTTGAAGATTTTGAATATCACAAACTGGAGAACCAAGGCAAAAAGTCGAGGGCAATGGAATCGAATGGTTGAAAAGGCTAAGATCCACAAAGGGTTGTAACGCCGAAGAGTAAGTAAGTAAGTAAGCCATTTCCCCTATTATTCAAACATATCGAAATATTAAGTAGCCTGGGGCTCGGTTATCAAGGCAACGAATAAAACAATTGTAACTGATTGGTTCCAATGAACGTCATTATTCTAAAATAATTGGAAGGTTTTAAGTAAAAGTATTACAATAAAATATTAAAATATGTCTGAGAATCTTAACGAACAAAGAGACAGTGATTTAGAAATGGAAAATTGTACTCCGCCTGAGCTTCGAGAGGCAGCGGCTAGTGCGAGCCGTGATTTTTTGATAATTTTCATTATCTTTATTAACCTAGGTAAATAATGAATTATTATTATTTACCTAGGTTAATAATGAACTACTTCTCATTACACAAATGAGGTAAACAATAAGGTTTTCTCATGTTAGTAGTAAAAAAAAATGTTTTCAGTGTAGTTGTAAATAGCGGGATAAGTGTTTATTGTTTGATAAGTTTGCATAATCCTTTTTTTAATTATCAATTTAAAAACATTACACTGGTATGGGAAGCAAACTATCACTGTTAAAAATAAATGGCAATAATGGAGCAATTGTATTATTAAGTAAAACCTCTACAGGAAGACCACCTTGGGAGTATGCGCCGGCCGCGGGTGCCCACAGGGAGGCGTTCTCTCGCCGCTCCTGTGGTGCCTCGTGGTTGATGGACTCCTCCGGGGGCTCAACGAGCAAGGGTTATACACTCAGGGCTATGCGGATGACCTGGTCATCCTCATAGCCGGTAAATTTCTCGGCACAATAAGCGAGGCTACCCATGGTGCCCTAAATATTGTGCAAGACTGGTGTCAATCCATCAAAGACCGAGCTGGTCCTGTTTACACGAAAACGGAAGATGACAGGGTATAGAAAACCCTCCATCTTCAACAAGTCACTTGACCTGACAGGTGAGGTCAAATATCTAGGCGAGTAACCTGGAATAGCCATGTGAAAAGACAAGAACAAAGGGCCTGCGCTTCCTACTGGACGTGCAGGCGCGCGTTAGGAAAAACCTGGGGGCTGAAGCCTAAAATCATATTCTGGTTTTACACGGCCGTAGTACGCCCGCTGTTAACATATACTGCCCTTGTCTGGTGGCCACGATCAGAACTGACCACCACAAGGAAGACACTCGCCCGTGTGCAAAGACTAGCCTGTCTGGGCATCACGGGCGCAATGCGGACAACCCCGACAGCGGCCATGGAAGTGCTGCTGGGACTCGCGCCCCTTCACCTTGTGATTGAGGCCAAGGCTCGAGCGGCAACGCATAGGCTGATCTGTACGGGGCAATGGAAACCGACTCAGGAAAACGTGGGACATGCCAGAGTTGCCTCCAAGTTGAAGGCGACCACTCCCGTTTCATCAATGGGAAGTGATGGCATGACCTCCTGCTTCTTCTTTAGTATACCCTACAAGGTTCACATTCCTCTCCGGGATGAATGGTTCTCGGACGATCGGCCCTTTCTTAAACCCGGTGGCCTAGTTTGGTACACAGACGGGTCACGGAATAGGAAAGGTGCCGGCGCCGGTGTATATGGGGACAAACCCAGGGTCAAACTCAAATTTGCCCTAGGAAAATATCCTACGGTCTTCCAGGCAGAAATCTTCGTGGTTACTGCCTGTGCGAACGAAAACCTCAACAGAAATCGTAGAGGTAAATACATCTACATCTGCTCGGACAGTCAAGCGGCCATTAAGGCCCTAACATCTCCTAAGATAGGGTCTAGGCTTGTCGAAGAATGTCGAGCCACTCTCGTCAAACTCTCAGCTGAGAATTACGTGAAAATCCTATGGGTTCCGGGCCATAGTGGAATAAGTGGCAATGAGGAAGCTGATGCCCTAGCTGTGGCTGGGGCCTCCGAACCTTTATTAGGTCCAGAGCCAGCTTTTGGAATAGCTCCCAAACATGTGAGGCACGAGATCTGGAATCACGCAAACGCGCAATTTCAGCACTCTTGGACCTCCAGACTCACACCCAGACAGGATTCTGTCCTTCGCTGAAGCGACGGACCTGTTCAGAGAGTGAGGTCTTTACCCCTAGGGAGCACAATGGGCCCTGGTGGCCTAAGTGCAGGAGCTTGCTCCGACCCAAGATTCATCATTATCATCAAGTAAAACCTCTACAAGAAGACCACCTTTGTGAATAGTCTCAAAGTGGTCTTTTATAAGGATTGTTCTCGTAGAGAGGTTTTAAATTTTTGCCAGTTAACTAGAATAGATTAAAACACGTTTTAGTATTCAAATTTTATATACGTGTATATTACAAAGTCTTATATTTATATTTTGCTGAAGCTTTTTTTTATAGTATTTTGTTTTAAATTTTTTAATTTCGATTGTAGTATTTAGTTTTTGATTTTGTTTAGTGCGAAACCTAAGTTTCCATGAGAGCCTTCGATTTATAAGTGTGATGATAGTTGTTAGTAAACTACTCCCACACTAAATTGTGAATGTGTTCCAATTTTGACCCTTTTCAATTGTCTATAGCCGTTTCTAGATCAAAGCCTTTTTCCATAAAATATCCTGAATCTGTGTTTTACTACATTTAAATCTTTCAGCTAAAGCTCTTGACCACTTGCACTGTCACAAATCACACTTTCACCCTGTTTGCTAAAGACAAACTTTGTATTTTTCTTTTTACTCCCACCATAATGAAATCTGCCATTTACTGCACATTCAAAAAAATTACATTTAGTTCAACACCAAAATTTGAACTAAATCAATTTTCAACAAGCCAGTAATCGCCAGGTCGCAATGACAACTTCTAAAAATTACTAGGAAGTCCTTTTGTTCTGAGACAACACACGTTAATAAAATTTTTTAAAAATTGAATAAGACTGGTTTACTGATCTCTGATGGAGATAGTACACATTGGAAAAACCATCTTGAGGATTAGCGGTCTATTTATACACGGACGCAGAAAATCTATAACAAAATTTTTTAGAAATTAACATAGTGTAGCTGGTCTTTAAGAGATAGAAGAATATTGGAAAACCCTACACATTATCAAAGATTAGTGGTAAGATCTAGTTATCAGGATGGCCACCTCAGGGGAGGTTTAAATAAGGGCTTATAATGAAGCAAAAATCGGTTGTTTTCAAACAAATTGTTTTTTTGGGAGCTGGTCTGCCTAACAGGGGCGGTCTTTAATTGAAGTTTCACTGTAGCATGATTTTGTTAAAAAATTACAAAAAGATGTACACAAATTACTCAATGTAAAAGGTGTATCCAAAATAAGGAAAAACAAATGTGGCATGTTTTCTCTTTGAAATGCTGAGGAAACAAATATCTGCCATTGTAACAACATAATGAAAGTAATTAACCAATTATTTTAAATACAATTTGTCTATACCACTACCTGCTCAATTAGCCAGATGGAGTTGCCTTATCCAGCCTAAGAAAATAAAATCAAGGAATCCCATATACTTCATGATTCAAAGAAAACGCAAAATTTGCCAGTTGACAAAGTAGTCAAATGTTGCAGTATTGAACAGCAAATATAAGGAACCTCTTTTATTTTAACAGAAATTATACACAACAATTATAAATAATATATTTTATAACTTTTGGTAGAGAAATTGTAGTGTTATATAAAATTATCATATTCTGCAGATATTATTGTTCTGTGAAACCTATGATGCTGCAGATATTGCAAATTTGGTTATTTGCCAATAAAGGTTACTTGCCTTGCTTCCTGAATGTTTAATTGTTTGCATGTCATAAAATGAGCGTTTGAGCAGACGAAGGTTATTTTTAAATAAAGCTTTATAATTAAATTAGTCTTAAATCTTGCTGTATTGCAGTTTCTCATTAATTGTGTAATAGTGTATGATTTAAAGTTTAAATTACAAACTCTTTCTGTGGGTTGTAAATCAGAAGAACTAGCCTAGATTTTATAAACTGTCATTTCTTTGCTGCTTCCATTATAAAGTTCATATCCTTTCGGTGACGATGTTCTCCATTAATGCAATCACAAAGAGTGATTTATGAAAACCTTGACATTTGCTTGCCATAATTTGAAATTTGTTCAACCAAAAATATTGCAGAGAGATTGTTTGCACTTGCATTGTTCAAAATTTTTTGCGATTTTACATAATTAGAATTTGTAACAGTTTATTTAATTTCTCCTAATTCATTAGTTTTTTTGGTCATTTAGTTCAATCTTTTAATTTTTGCTTCCAGTGTTTTCATTTATATTTTTCAAATTCTTCTTGTACAGTTGAATTTACTTCTGTACTTTTATCGACTGTACAATACTACAATATGAAAAGAAATGACCGACATTTATTTGATAATGTTATTAATAATTATAAATTATATAGGTTCTAGAACATGAATCTACAGAATTTTGTATAAAATTCTGAAACACGTATTATACGGAACTGCATTTTGTACAAAATTCTGGTCTGTGAGCATGCGCAAATAGGTGGGAATTACGTTGACATCTGTGACAAAACTGTCAAAATAATCATGTTAATGGCGATAATGTAGAAGTTTATCAAGATTTTATGCATAAGTTCGTAGCGCTTTTGTTTATTTATTTTATACGAACTCACGACAAAGCAAACAGGCTGCCGCAATAAAGAACGCAAGTGAGTTAAGAGAAATTGTTTGGAGTGTCGGCGTGACGGGGTACACACTTCGTAGACATATTTTTCTCTGCCCTCTGTGATTGTTAATAAACACTAAAAATTGCTCATTTGCGCATCGATGCAACGCCGACTTTGTACAAAATTTTGCTGCATGACACGACACAGAATTTTACAAAAACACTTTGAACAAAATTATGTTCACAATTTTGTACAAAATTCTCTGCCGTGTTATACAGGCCTTAGACTGCATCATTAAACTCTCCACATTCCCCATGTTTTCTACCTAAGAATTGTCTATATTTTGTAGTATTACTTTTTTGCCTTCATCTGATTCACTTGAATATGATAATACAAGTCATGTGACTATACCGTAAAACGAAAGTTCCTGAAAACTTTTTAACAGGTTTATACTCTGACACAGTGCAATATTTTGTAGGGAAGTAAAGTAAGAAGTGAAATCTATATTTTGTGCCCAGCTTTTCAGTAGGAATTCCAATCGACAGATGCGAGATGAATTATTATCTTCTTCTACAACCATAATTCCCTAGCCTACAGATAAAACTTAATTCTAAAATAATTTCTCTTCTGGGATGTCAAACATTGATGCACATCATTAAAAAAAATTTGAAACGATACCAATCTTGCTTCTATCTAATCTTCCTTATTTATGCTTTGTAATAAATTTAAAATTTTCAAAACAGAAAACTCCTGGACAACATTAACGCACCACTATTTTGTTTTTTTTTTAATTCCGAGATATTGATAATTTTTAGTTTACTGTCTTGCAAGTAGCCTTTGGATCTCCTCTCACATTTCAAACAAATGCTATCAAGAAATGTTTTGTTTTAAGATGACAATCGTCAGTTGAAGTCACTTTTATCAAAAATTGATTTAAAATCTGTTTGGAAACTGCTTATTAAGACAAGTTATCTTTAGCCACCAAGCTTTTTTTGTTATTGATTGTGTCAGTTACAAGTGTTTTAAACTTGAAAAATGAATTACCTAAGAAATTTATCAGTAGAGAGGCAGTAAGAGGATCAACTTTGCTGGATGAGGGATACTCGATGCGTTATGTTGCTAATGTGATAAGAAGATATCATTCCAGCATTAAGTCGCATATGCACTATTCACGACTGATTTGACATCCAGCAGGCTGTTTTTTTTTCTTAAGTTGCATTTCTGAAATATTATTTGATTGATTTCTAGCAATGTCAAAATGAAATTGCCCTGTTGCCAACTCTAGAGTCCCCTACTTTTCTAAAATAATCTAGTAAGATTAGAATTAATAAAACACATAATATATTATACCTACTTAATTGTCAGAATGGTGAAAGATATTAACAAAGTTACTCAACTGCAAATTGTGGAAGCTTTCAACATTATAAAAGAGATAGACCAGACTTCACACGATTTACGATTATAAATACACACACCGGCAAATTTAAAGGAACCGAGATAAATTCGAATTTTTTCTCTCCGTGAAACTTTTTTTGTAACAATTTCAACGGAATCTCTTAAAACGAAGTTAAGCTAACTAACTGCAGTTCCTTTTGCAAAGCTTTGTGCAATTGTGAAACCTGTTAAAAAAATAAAACAAAAAATAACGTTTTTGCAATAGAAGAATTATACACTTTGACTTGTTTTAAACATCTATTGAATAAGAAAAATTACACGGATTATTTTTTTTAATAACGCGTGTTGCTCCCACGAGCCCTTATGACTGCAGTCATCCGTCTTCCCATACTTCTGATGACGCCGTCCATCATTTCTTGAGACATGTTGTCCCATGTTTCAATTAAAGTAGCTTTCACATCTTCTGTGTTTTGGACAGCAGGAATTCTTGATCTAAGTCGTCTGCCTAGCATGTCCCAGACATGTTCAATCGGATTCAGGTCCGGAGAACATGCTGGCCAATTCATTTTCCTTATACCCACTTGGTTTAAAAATGCGATTACACAGCGAGCGACGTGCGGCCGAGCATTGTCTTGCATTAAGACGAAATTTTCCCCGATATGTGGGGCGAAAGGTACCACATGGTCTTGCAGAATATCCCTAATGTACCTATCCGCATTTAAAGCGCCGCCTTCAATCACCACCAACTCTGTGCGTGCCCCTAAACATATGCCGCCCCACACCATAACTGAGCCTCCACCAAAAGAGACAGTAGGAGTAAAATTAAATTGTGAATTTTGTTCCCCTTGACGTCGATACAATCTTTCCCTACCGTCAATAGAATTTACGCAGAAACGGCTCTCATCCGTGAACAAAACTTGACCCCATTGATCGTAATTCCAGTTTTGGTATTCTCGGGCAAAGTCTAGTCGCGCTACTCGATGTCGTCTCTGAAGTTTTGGGGCTTTTATTGGCACATACGACTTCAAACCAACTTCTTTGAGTCTTCTTCTGACTGAACGCTCACTTACGATGGTTCCACGAACTTCTTCCAGTACGTTTCTTGTTTGAATTGCCGTTTGGCGTCTGTTTCGGAGTGTTTGCAACGCTATAAATCGATCATCTATGGCAGTGGTTGAGCGTTTTCTGCCCTGAACTCGTCTTCTCACATACAATCCAGTCTGCCTCCAACGTGTAACACTTCGATGGATCGTCGATTTCGATTTGCCAAACATTTGGGCAACCTCCCTGTAAGTTCGACCATATTCGATCATTGCTATAGCCCTAGCGATATCAGTCGATGCTAAATCACCTATTATGAACTGGTTTACAATCAAATTGACGATAGCAAACAAAAAAAAAACAAATTTAAACGATTACTTATCAAAAAATACAAACTTTCATCTAGAGAAAATACGCTTTTCAAATGTAAGGCAACACTTAATACAGCACAACACAATTTACAGAGATGACAACATGTAATTACAACTTGCAATTTTTGGCAAATGTTTCAACCAATGACAATTTGTAGGAAGTTCGACGCTGTCTAGACCTAGTCAGTAAAAAAAGAAATTAATGAAAAAAATTCGAATTTATCTCCGTTCCTTTAAATTTGCCGGTGTGTGTAGATTAATTGATATATTTGGGGTAAACATGTGTTATTTCTTAAATATGCAATTGCAAATTTCTTATAATTTTAGGTGTCTGAGCGTTCTATAAGGGACATTTTATCACAAGGACAGGACGTTTTGAAATCTTCCATTTGTAGTATACGCGCTAAGACGGACGTTTTCTTAAATTACCCGTTTAGAAAAGGCTTGCAACGACAAATTTGGCAGTATCATCTCAAGAATGAACATTTTACTCTCGACAAAATCTTGGCTGACTCTCGCGAAAATTTGGAATACAAGGGGGGCAGGACTACTTTATTCAAAATTATTATACCAATGGGTTACAAACACAAAATGGTGAATGGACGCAAAATTTTATGTGAACAAAAACACGTCGTTGCATCAAAAATTAAATTTTTAAGACAATTTCTCCAATATCAAAATTCTAGTGAAAATGTGACATTCGTGTACCTAGACGAAACGTGGATCTACCAAAATGGATCCGCGAGTCGTCAATGGGTACACGAAACCGATCTTAAAAGTAACCCAACCAAAATTAAAAGTGAGGGGAAGAGGTTCACGATTTTGAATACAGGATGTAATTTAGGCTTTTTGGAAGGGTGCGATATGTTACTAGACTCGAAGAACAACGACAGGGACTATCATAAAACTATGAATGGGGAAATTTTTCAAAATTGGTTGGTTAATCAGCTGATTCCTGCTTTGGCCAAGTTGCAAGGAAAATTTGTCATGGTTATGGACAACGCACCTTATCATCCAGTGCAGTTTGACAAGCCGCCCACATTATCTTGCATAAAAGGTGTATTGCAGGAATGGTTGATTAACCACCGCAATGTCGACATTCAGGGCAAAATTACTAAGAAAAAACTTTGGGAGTTAATTAAACCTTTTACAGCAGACGGAAATAAAAGATACGTAACTGACGAAATTTTGAAAAAACGCAACTATGAGGTTCTTCGATTGTCTCCATACCATTGTCAATACAACCCAATTGAAATGGCGTGGGGGTTTTGTAAGACCTATTACAATAAGCACATAAATTCGCAGCCAAAATCGAAAGACAAGGTTGCAAATTTATGGCGTGAGGCTCTTTCAAAATGTACCCCCGACATGTGGCAAAATTTCTGTGAGCATTGTGAAAAACTTATTTCGGAAGACTGGACAAAACATATGGGAAATCTATCGTTTGAAAATATTCCTCCTTTCATTATTTCAATTGGGGAATCTGATTCAGAATCGGAGGGTGCCGATGTTTCAGATACTTCTAGTGATAGCATGAAGGTGGAATAGGCTAGGGGATATTCTTTTGGCATCTAAATTGTGAATGAGTGTTTTACAGTTTTTATCTCGCCAGAGAAAAACACTGACCTAAGTGGAATACGAACTTGGATCTCTTAGCACCAGAGACAAACAGTCAACCACTGGACTACCATAATATCAATTTGAAACATGAGCGGCATGGACGTTAATTCTTCTTAATTTGCTGCAAGACCTAAATATAGGACAACAAAGAATGGCGTAGAATATGCTCTGAATACATACGATTTGAGTTCAGAATTCTCGTGTAAAAAAAACAGCAATATATATTTGGTATGTGTTACGACAACATATAAATTATAGTTATTATTTCATTTATAATGAAATCATTATTATATCTAAGTATTATAAACCAATATTGAGCAGCAATAGGCGGACGTTAAATGAACAAACAAGCTCCACTGGCAACATTGCCTGCTTTCAAAAAACATAACCTCCATCAAGAAAAACTTGCATAACCCAACTTAGTTAATTGACAAATTTCAATGATACCGCACGTTCCCCCAGATTTCCACAGCCTGTTGGATGGCATATCAATCGTGAATATATAATAGTTACATTATTTAACGAGACATGATTTCACATTCGAAGGCCAGGGCAAGGACGAAAACAACGTACCAATCGAAGGGATGCGCGCTTTCTTAGGCCATCCATTCTAAGAAACAAGAGAATTACTAGTACTGTGCTAAAAAATGAGATTGTAGGTGTTCGCAATCTTGTGATACCGTCTCAAACTGTCAGAAGACGTTTAAATGAAGCTGGATTAAACAGCAGAAGACCGGCAACGAAACCATTACTCACCAGGGAGCACAAAATTCAAAGATTACGTTTTGCCAGAAATCATAAACACTGGACTGTAAATGATTGGAAGAAGGTTTTATTCTCAGATGAAACAAGGGTTAGCCTCATATCTTCTGATGGACATGAGCGTATCTGGAGGAGATGAGGAGAGGGATTTTAAGACGCACTTAAAAAGGTCAGAAGTCGTATACCCCTACCTGCCAACCACAATGAATTGGTTTATGCAGTAATTGCGTAATGGGAGAATATTCCGTAGGAAATTATTGAAAATCTAATCTTCAGCATGCCAAGGTGCATGAATGCGATAATTAGGAGTAGAGGAGGGTATACCCGGTATTAATGTCGCATTGAATCCATTAATTCTATTGTTTTCAATTTTTTTGTTTTCTTGTTTCACGCGTTTTCAACAAAACAGTTCTTAAATCAAAAACAAAAGGTCATATTTTGTTGATTTCTTTTGAAAGCGATTACACAAACCTAATGTATAAGCTTCATGTTATTTTCAGTATAATTTTAATTATAATATTGTAATTACACAGGTTTAATAAAGTGGTGCGTTAATTTTGTCCAGGAGTTTATTTAATAGCACTGAATTGACTTGCATATTTTTATAAGACTTTAACGAAAAACTGACATAACATGATCCGAAATCCGTTTCGACAAAAAATATATTCTCAATTAGGTTTGGAGTACCTTCACTGTTATCTTCAAATCCAGGCGTTGTACTGATCCAATTTTTAATTAAATGAAAATTTAAACCTTAAAACAAGTTAGAATCCTAATGGTCAAATGTGATTATAAAATTAATAATAATATATCTACAGAATTTCTTTATTAACAAAGCAGTTATTCTACACAAGTCATGATAATTTCACTAGTCAGGTAAATCTTAAAGTAAAAAACAGATCTAACAACAAAACATTTGGCAAAAAATATTTCTTTATCTTGATCTTTGGGTTAATCAAGTAGATCACAAACTGATTAAGCAGCTTCGGCAAAACCAACACGATTGTTTCCCAAATCAAACTCCGTATAGAATTTGCCTATGAAAACATCTCCCAGAATCCAAAGGGGACCGTTAGGAGGTGGGATGTCGATTCCCATAAAACCAGATAGGCAAATTGTTTTTCCCATTTGAGAAATCTGGAATGCATAATATGGAATGAAAAATAACTTTAGGATATTTTGCATAAATGAATATTGCACATAAACAACACTGTTGATTCACTGCAAAAAGATGTTGTTTGTGAAACTATTTCCTGTAATACTGCAATCAACTAATTGTAATAAAAAATATTTGATATAATGCGGCCTTGGTTAATTTATGCTTCTAATGTTAGAACTTAAACTGTTAATAATCACGTTTTTATAGAATAATTATATGTCAGCTATGGTGATATGATGGCGTCATAAATACTTAGGGATTTCCTACCACAATAAGCTGAACCACAATTTTTATTTGCCACATTTTCTGATTACATTTTACTATCAAAATAATATTATTGTGTTCATTTATTTCTTTTCAAAGTGTAAATATACACGGCGTTCATTTTGTATACCAGCTAGCCTTGATATTCAATTTGGTTAAATCAGTAAAATTGTAGTACTTTTAATGCAAAATATAATGGTATAATCAAAAATACAAGACGATTTTGTTGTTATGTAATGTATGCCATTTCTATGTAATTTTTGATCTTGGAATTTCTAAGATTTTTCTCTACTTAAAAGTAGTATAATCCAGAAAATTACCAACATCTTTTCATACTTAAAGTTTTACGAGTATTAGAATGCCTTGAAGTAAAAAATGCTTACAGATAGTTAGGTACTGTTTTACTGGCCACACTAATAAGAAAACAAATTTAGAATATGTTTTAGACATTCCAAAACATTATATAATTACAAGAAACGTTCAAAGTTCATTATTTTCAATATAAAACTGTGCTCTTTATACAATACTTCTTCGTTTATCATTTTCAAATGTATTTTAATAAATAACAAAATTTAAATGTTTTAAGATGTTATGAATGGGCTATTTGTAATTTTTTTAATATGCTCAATAGTTTTATGTAGAGGAAATTCAAATAGAAAAATATAAAAAACATACGTTATCCATTTTCCAAAAACTGAATATTATTACAACAGAAGATTCCTTTGTTTTCCTACAGTAA
>JABXWE010103148.1:0-23409 GCA_014611495.1 Limonius californicus | reverse complement strand
GTAACTATTCCGCGCTTTTTCGTTGTTGGTTAAAGGAAATTGGGTTCCATACGTCCCATCTAAATATCTGCGTACTTGAGATCACGGCGCTCTACCTCGGCTAAGGTTTCCTGCAGTTTCCTAGCCTGAACAGGTAAATACCGGAGGTAGTTAAATTGCACTGTCTGCAGTTTAATATTGATGACAATAAAAGTATTAAACCTCTCTGGTGTTTTATTTCACGTATTTAGCTCAACTACTCTAGATCCGAACCTAAAACGATCACGAACATTCACGATAAATAAAAGCTAAAAACACAACACAAGGGTCCGTAACGCTACATTACATAAATTCTGACTCTCTTTGTTTATCCAACGTACATTGCTATTTTTGACTTTTACTTTTTTTAGTGGACAATACTTATCTAATACGTTTATAATATTGCTAACAATTGTTGTGTGTAAGTTATTAACATCACAAAAATGGTAGTTCCAGTTGCATTCAATTAGTGCTTTTAGTACTTGATCTATTTTTGTTTTTCCTAAATTACGTTTAAATTTAAATGTTTCAACGGTCTTTTCTTTTACAGTTGTTTGAAAACCGATTTGTATTATTTCGTGATCTGATATTTTAGTGGTGTCATAAGTTTCAACTACAATATTGAAGCTATTTGTTAATACCAGATCTATTATTGTTGCACTTCGATTTGTTATTCTAGTAGGTTGTTGCACTAATTGTTGCATACCGAAACTGCTTAATATGTTGCTTAGCCTACCTGTACTTGCATTTTTTTTATCTAAAACATTTATATTAAAATCCCCTAAAATTATTATTTCAGTACGCTTGTCACACATAGTTTCACAAAAGCTTTCATGATAGTCTAGAAATTCTATGGTGTTTCCGTTAGGAGAATGATAAACCGTGGTTATATAATAGACTTTCTCAAATATTTTTATTTTTATAGTTAAGAACCAAAAGTTTTTCATATTAGCGTTAATACTTATTATATCAAATGATATATCGTTTCGAATAAACACTAAAACACCGCCCGTGTACCTACTAATTGAATTACATCGTACACACTGATAATTACAAATGTTTAATTCTACATCTAACATGTCTTCTGTAGTTCGCGTTTCTGATAAACATAAAACATGTGGTTGCGTGTTCCTCTATCGCTATTCGCTATGTCTTAAAATGACCCCGTTTAACGCTATTCCGTTTAGCAGTGTGCTCTCTAGAAACGTATCCTGAGCGTTGAACAGGGTCTTACTGTATCTCTTGTGTTTAAATTCTTTTAGGATCCGGCGACTTTTATTAGTGATACCTTTAAAATTTTGTAATAAATAAGTAAAGTCTCACTTCTTTATATGTATCTCTTTTTAGTGATATTTCTAAATCTATAACTAAAGCAAATGTGCCCTAAAATGTAGAAATTGCTGATGTTCTTATCTACAAACCGAAGTAATAAAATAAAATTCTTCTAGAATCAGACTTCTATTAATTTGCTCTGAAAAAATGATCTTAGAACTGATTTTGTTAAAAACAAAGTCCTCTAAAATCACTTTTCCTAGTCTAAAGAGGGTTCCCTAACTACTATAGCGACCCATCCTTTGTGGGGAATGAAACCCTTGATTTTCCATTGCCCTCTAAGCGTTCTTTTTTTTAATTTCTAGAGTGTAATATTTTTAATTAGCTTTGTCTTTGATACCGAATTGAAAATCTAGATACTAAACCAATTCATTGAATAATGTAACTATTATACTTGATATTACCCGGATATTGTAAGAAAAAAAGCTCTGGTAGGAACCTACTAATGTTATTACCAGATTTTAATATACATAATATCTGTAAAATCGAATAATAAAATTCAATTCCCTATAAACTACTGACAAAGTAGGGTTTCCAAAATCTATCCACGAAATCAATTTTCCTCGAAATCCAGAGTAGTTAGTGCTGTGGCCAGTTTCTTGTGACAAACCCAATTTCTTGTAAAATTTAATAATTTTTATTAGTGACATTTCAGGTACACTAAGATAATAGGTTTTTCCAATTTCCTAATTTCCATTACTGAGTGATCGTTTGAAAGTACGATCACTAATCCAGTACGTGTACAACTAAAAACATGCAATATAATGTAGAATATTGCAATAATATTATATTAACCTCTAATATAGTGATTTTTATTTTCTATATCTCTGTACTCAGATATAGAAACCAAATTTACCCAACATTTGGCCACGCTTATTAGTGATATTTCTAGAAGGTATCATCAATCATATATCACCATAGAATTTTTTTAACTTGCTGTAGTATAATCAACAGTATTTTCAATGAAAGTTGATAATAGAAAACAAAACAGGTGTCTTTACTTAAACCACGCAGTTTATAACTTTTAATAACTGTTTGATCATTACCATGGTAAAATGCGATTGCCTTAAGGATTATCTACAGCAAGACCATAAAATAATTATTTCTGAATTTGTCAATTTAAAATATGCATACTAGTTATAATAAAATGTGTTTTTGAAACTTCTAACCCCTTGCAAACGTCGATATTTAGATAATTTATTGAGCCTAGGCTCTACAAAGACTAGCGTGGCTAAATAATTAGTTGTTACAACCTGCCTACAATGTACCCCCATACTACTCCATTGGCCGGTTTTGTATTAGTATGTCTAAAACAAAGGGGCTCGTATGGTTCAGTAGTAAGGGATTTGGATATAATAGATCAAATGCTCATTGGTTTGAATCACTCTAGCGGTCAGAAAATATTTCTGATGGCTTGTATGTTCGATACTGGGTCCCGGTATGCGTTTGCTGCCATTGGGGATCAAATTAATGGCACTCCTCGTGTTACAGTCGTACTCGAGGAGTAACAACATCATACGCAAAAACACACCATGCATTAGGCAGGTTAATCATGGTTACGCACCAACATGGTAATCCATAGATTCAAGCACCAACACGGCAATCCATAGATTCAGGCCCTGTTGTGCAACAGCACACACCAGCTTAACTTTGCCTCATACCACCTCGACACTGCATTAGTGATACAAACGACAGTCACGATTAGGATGATGTTGTCTAAATATTTCTGTATTTAATAGATTTATGAAATCTATCAAATGGCGACTACATTATAGAAACATGGGATAATTTTCTTTGCGCTATCAGATGTCTATCGGCAGAGTCATGCATCATTTATTGTATTATAATCTTTCTATGGCAATATTTTATCAGATAGCATTTTGAGGTTCTCAAAGCAACCGTTTTGCTAGGTTTTATGAAAGGTGGTTGTTTGTTATTACGGTCTACAACAATAGTTAAAAAAGAAGTCCATTTGCTTGCACTCCTTGGACGCAAGTCACAGTTGTCCCTCCGCAACAAACTATTAGCGTTGATGATGAGAAGTTCTCAATCAACGCTATTAGCTTATAGTTAATACCATTTTCAAACCTGTATGGATCTACGGGCTTCAACTCTGGGGTACAGCCTCAAAATCAAATACAGCCATCATTGAGCGTTTTCAATCCAAGGTACTACGTACATTGGTAAATGCTCCCTGGTTTGTAATCAACAAAGACATTTACGACGATCTAGAAGTGCCCATTGTAAGTGATGTAATAATGCAGTGTAGTGTTAAATACTTGCAACGATTAGAAACACACCCTAATACATTAGCAATAAATTTGCTAGACAATAGTCAACAGACTAGGAGGCTAAAACGGAAAACACCACTGGATCTTGTGCATCAATTGTAAACATTATAATAATCATTGTTCTATTTTACTTGCCTCTGTATCAGAAATTCGTAAACTATTGTACGCTTGTCTTTACTTATATATATGTAATCCTACATCGGAAAATACTCAAATTGTATGTTAACATATAGAGTTGTGTTCACTGGAACGCATCTCTCTCACGACATTGTGCCACTCAAAATATATGACTATTGTTTGTATTAACAGATCGCATAATAAACGTTTAACAAAAAAAATTTGCTTGCAAATGCAAAATTATACGACTTTTCAGGTTATTTAAAACATTCTGCGGTAACTGGGTTGTAATATAAACACATTCGCATGTAATCATGTTCTTTAGTTCTAGGGAACACAGACTGTACACCATGTCTTACTAAAATATCGTTTAAATAATCAACATTTATCTAGTTTAGAAGGAAGTTATTGTCGCTGTTTACGAAAACATTCAAAAAATTTGTCACGTGCAGTTATAATTTATTTAACATTTTCCGTAAGGTTTATATATATTCTTAAATATATTGTAGTTGGTTCGTTGTTCATGCGATTTCTTCCTAGCAAAGTATTTGTCTGCCATTCCAGATTTAAGAGGTACACTGCCTGTGTCTCTAAATAACTTTACTAAACTTCTGGTAGTGCCGTAAAAGATAGCTTCAGGAAAAGCCATTTCAAAGAAAGTCATTTCAGGAAACTCGTCTTATAAATTCACATTGCGTGAATTCAGTCACCATTTTTATTAAAACTACTTTGCAAATAACACTTGTTCTTATGTCTTTTAAATAAAAACCTATGTAGCTAATTGTAGCAATTTAATTGAACATTATTATTTAACGTTTGTCCGGAAATAATAACTGTGATAAACTGACTTAATCAAGGACACAAGTATTATTATCACAATCAACGGATATTTTAAATTTTCTTGATCATACTGTTGTGTAGAATCTGATAACACAACCAAATGTCTCTGGAATATAATGTGGTTGGTCAATGACATTCCTAGAACCTCGTGACTTTCTTAGCATCAAACAATATATATTTTGCAATATAAATTCGTAGAGTTCGCTTCAGTAGTTAGTGCATGTTTGTACACATCACAATAGTCCTGATGAGGAGTAATTTGCGACTTTACAAGACGAACTGACGCAGCCGTCGAGCAACTTAAATCGGTGATTGATCACACACACGAAGGCCCTAGATTTTGCCAATATGTAGTTTTATTTTAAGGAAATGCGTGTCCAGTGGAAAGAAGGGAATTACAGCGATTTGTCATTTCGAGAAATGTGACAGACACGCATTTGGTAAAATGAATGCTCAATTCAATACAAAGCCGCGTTGTTTTCGATTCTCTTCTTCCTTTGACAGATATAAATGTCCTGGACTGAGAACACGTTAGCTCTCATGTACGCCTGAAATATTTTTTTGTCAAAAACTTCAAAACGAGTGAAGCAAAGCAATAAGAATTTGTTTCCCGCCAGAGAATGCAAAACTCGATTCCTTATTGGACTTCTTTCAAGAAAATAAACTTTGGAATGGACTATTTCATAAAAAATTTGAATTTAAATTGCAATTCAACCTCTTAAAATACACGTTTCGATTAATTTTGATTGGCAACCAGCAACTCCATTTTTACATTTAATCCTCTCAACAACCATTCAATTCTTGTTTAAAAAATATTGCTTAGCTTTCCATCTGGTGTTTGTTTTCAATTCAATAGCTGTAACTAATTTAATTTTTTGTTTCATTTATTGGGATTTTTGTAGCCAGATGTTTGATAACGCCACACTTGTTTTACGAGCAAAAACCTTCTGTTGGTTTTAATCTACTGGAAAACGTAACACTATCTTCCATTATTTATTACGTTTGCCTTCTGTTGCGTTTGTTTTACGAATTTTTTTCTGTATTAAAACACCTGTCCGTTTCTGTCTTAATGAAAATGTTTAGTTTACGTCATTCGCATTTCAAATGCTTTAGTAGACAAAAGGATTAGTGAACATTTTGTGAACGAAAACTGGATTATTTGCTCGTCCTGGCAACAGCTAGAAACTCCTGAGAACCCTATCAGCTTCATCAATACCACCACGAAAGCAATAAGGAGATCATTCATCACCAACGAAGACAAAAGGCATCTTACCTACCACTGCAGCAATTTAGGAGATAGTTTACCCGGGATTCATAAAGAGAATACAGCACTTCATATCCGACAAAGTTCTTGAAAGTTTATCTAATAACAGCAGTATTAAACTGAGCAATATGAGTCAAAATTTAATAAGTGGAAAACGTAATAGAATCTGAAATATTAAAACACTAACGTCTATATTTCACCTACACAGATTACTATTATATAGTTATCTAGAAAAGGGATAAAAAATTGTAACTGGGCACGTTTTGTTGAGAGCTTTTAAATTAACAGAAGATTATGTAGTGATCAGTAGTGAACATATTTATTTATTATATTTCTAATCTATTTTTACTTATTAGTATGTAAACCATGTAGTAAAACTTCTCTTCTCTGTTCAACGGGTTACCTTAGCCTCCTGCCCGGCATACGTGCAAAGAGGGCTCACAGAACTTACTCCAGTGTAGGTAGTTAACAGGGCATTGGTCTCTACACAGAAGAAGAAGAAGAAGTATATAAATAACTTCAATTTTAATGGTGTAGCATTATTTGACTGCAGTGACATTTTTAAATCTTTTCGTTTAAGTACTGCTTTTAAATTTGATGATCGGTGCTTTATCTCATAATTACAATGTTACACCTAATTTAGTTACAAATTCTTGCAAGTTGCATTTCTATACTTGAATTAGACATGTGCATGTGGTGTCGCGCACTCAGCTTTGTGTACCCATAAACAGAAGCACGTGGTTTTCAGTTTAGTGCGCGCAGTACGTGAAGGGTAGGTTCTGTGCATTGTTTTGCCAAACAAATTTATTAAAATACCATTCCACTTGGCAGTAGGTTGTGGTAACAAGTCAAGAAAAAGAGATATACAGTTTTATACAGTTTCTTCTAAATTTTATAATAAAGGGAGAAAGATGAAAACAATGGGTAGCGGCGTTAAATAGGAAGGATTTAAGTATCTTAGAACTAAAACATGGACGGGTACGTTCTAAACATTTTACAAGGGGTGAGTAATTCATGCCTTGATGCTGGTATCGTCAAATTCCTTACAAATGCTATATTTCTTCTTCGAATCCTTTGTCTCTTACGAGACGTAGGCATCTTCTCTCATATGCCTGTGTTGCGCGCTTTAAAGTAACACAGACATAGAGGACCTACAGTTTAACGTGGGCTCCGAACCACGGGAAGTGTAAACACTTCTACTACAGAGAAGATTTACTAGGCAGAATATCTCGCTAGTTTGTCATTCCCTGACGAGGGAGAACGGCCGTTAAAAATCCTATGTTCCAGTACTACAAATTGAACTCCAGACCCGTACGGGATGGAGTACCTCTCAGGCTTATTGTCAGTGGGATAAATTCTCCCGTACAGGCTTTAGCAAGATACTTATCCACTAAGCTTCGCCCACTTAGTGGCAACACAGAATCATACATAAGAGATTCCTGGGATTTTGTCAAGAAAATCAACAGTTTAAGTGTGTGACATTCTAGTATGTTTTGACGTTATTTCTTTGTTCACCAAAGTCCCCATAAATGATAATTCTGCGTATCCTGTAATAAAACGATGCTTTGAAGTTGGTTTGATATCGAGTTAACTTTCTATTGTTCGACATGCATGAATAGGAACAGACAAATCTAAGGGACCACCTATGAGGAAGAAATGTAATAAAACAATAGTATTGTAAGTGCTAACACTCTCTTAAACCCATCGGTACTACAGTAGAATCTTACATGTAACATAACCATACCTTGTTATTTTTTTAAGAGTTTGTTGCATTTTTAGCAGAATTCAAGAGGTCGTAGCAAATGGTTCTGTTATAACGAGCAACACACATCCATAAGTTACAGTAAGTTTTAATTTTAATAACATATTATGCAGTCCATTGCTGTATATACTTGGTGCTGCACTACCAACTTCCGCTTCTCTGCAATACAATGGACTCGTCTGTATTTCTTCCATCGTCTTGGAAGATGTCGCAAAATTACTGTCAACAAGTTTATTCGGTTCTGCGACTTTTGAAGATGGCTTCTAATATGCTTTCACGTCTGTATCCGATGCAGTACCTCTGTTGTTTACTGCACTTACTTGCATATCAACGGAAAATGAAACTGCACATACATGTATACACCTTTCTCCTAATCCAGCAACGCAGTTACAATGCGAATTCCATTTTCTTCAACAATAAGCCCTTAGGCACTTCTGGTTTAGTTTGTATGAGTGCTCAACCTACAAAATTACCATGTTAAAGTTAATTAAATAAATTATTTATTTTTACCTAGTTGTCCTAAAATAACTACTCTCTCCTTGTTTTTTTTAATACACTTTGTGCACCCAGGCACAAGCTGTCTGCTTATATACGCTTATAGGCCATTTCCTGATCTAATTAACTGTAAATATCTGGACATAAAATTAGCGGATGATCCTCAGGTACTGCAGTGCGCTTCTCCAAATTTAATTAATTAATTTAAAATGAAAGGGTCAACTTCAATAGCTATAATGTTTTCCCTGTGTCGATGGGAATGTTCCTCGTTCAAAGTTTTGTGATAATCGCTACATTGATTCGACATTTTAAACAAAGGATATTTCGAACACTTCGAAGACAACACCGTTCTTAAGGTTAAGGTTCACTTTAACAACGCTGACAATCACATAATTTTAGCAGCTTGATCTTTGTTGGTATACCAAGCTGAACAAAAATTCGAGTGACGCACATGTTTGTTTGTTTCAATTATTTTGTAGTGCCATGAAAATTGAATAAATCATTCCCAGATTATTATATATATTGCTGTGTTACAACATGCTCTAATTAAGATATTTTAACATATTGCTAATTCTAATAAAGCTTAGTTAAGCTACCCTGTATAAAATGAATTGTTTAATCACACATAAACCAAATACGTGGTAAATGTTAGCTTCCGATCCAGGAATTTGGTCTTTCGTTTCTGTGTAACTTGACTTGCAGGTTTCAACACAGGTTGTTGTCTTGCTTTTCATCTTTGGGAAAGCATAGAGGATACTTTTAAACCTTATCTGTGCATTCTCGAGCTGTAATTTCACAAATATTAGTAAAAACATAATGGGTTTGACAGCTAGATTTAATAATGTTAATTTGTGAATGCAATACTTTTCTTTAGAGAAACATATGTTTGTAATAATGTTCACATGTATGTAAGGAAGGTTTCTGTTAATTTTTATTAACTTTGAATATGTTTATAATAATTTTTTAATTAATTGAAAAATTTAAATTGTCAACTTTCTTATGCTATATTGGAAATAGGTCATGTGAGGTATCACTTAATTAGGAAATTTGCAAGGAACATTTTGGTGTTTCCTTTTTTATGTAACTTCAATTATAAGGAAGTTATTGTAGTTTATTGAAATTTGTAATTATTTTAGTTAATTTAGATACGCAATTTGATTGGCGGAACCCTTTGGGGTTGCCATAAAAAATGTTTTGTTCCGCATCTCAGCAACGGTAAAAATTTTGTGAAATCTTTTGTTATAAAACAAGTTAGTTGCATTTTATTAGGTGAAGTGGAAGCATGTTTTCCTGCAGTTCACAAGTTTTTATAATTTATGTTCAAGTTTGTGTATTTAGGTGAATAAATGTTTGTTTCCCGTTTATCTTCGATTTAAAGTGTTTATTCCCTCTGCGTATGAGCAATTGTAAAAATTATCAAGAAAATTAAAATTTTGAGAAGAATTTAAAGTTAGCTAGTTAGTTAGTTGATTCTCATTTGTGTAAGAAGTAGCGTCATTCGTTAGTGTACTGGTTCAATTTGACAACTACAAACTTTAAACGTCATCGAAATATAATTAAATGTCATTATTCTGCAAGAAATAATGAAATAAATATTTTTAATTACATCCAGTAAGGATAAAACAAGGAAGTTCATCGAAATAAAAAGAGCTATTAAATAAAAAGAAAGTTCGTCGAAACAAGAAGCTCTATAATAATAAACTAATGGATCCATAAGAATATACCTTACTGAAAATCAATTTTGAGGTTAGATGTGTGGATTTCGCTTTTATCTATCCAAAAGACAATTACTAGTGATTTAAAATTGGGAAAGCACTTACCTGCATACATCTAAGTGCTATTTGCTATGTTTGGACATCACCAACTGCAGTTATCTACGTTTATTTAGAAAAAGAAAAGCCAACGACAACGCATAATATGCCGTACAACTGACCACGAGCTGCATACTAGAAGGTACCACGAGTAGCCCGCCACATTTGAATCATTTGAAATCAGGTATGAGGTTAAACTTGCAATAAAAAAATTAAAAGCACAAATAAATAAAACCTTGTAGTTGTTTATTGTATTTAATTTGTATAAAAAAGTTTCATTTATATTTTTTTGTTAAGGGAAAGCACAGATTAATGCGATATGACTTTGATAATTGAAATGGTAATTTGAAACTCTCTATGTTTTCTTTTTTATACGTGTTTTTTGCCAGTTAGAGAAGTTATATAGAACAACCAATTGTAGCAGCTTCCCTGAGATCAACTTAAAGGGTTTGTGAAAACATTTGACATGTGTTGGTTAAACAATTTATTAATTTGTGTATATGTTCAATATCCATATAGGAAAGGATATCTTGTTTAAGAGTTTAATTTGTTTATGGCGCTGACATAGTAAGTTTAACCAGGCACAATTTCATATGCTCTATTACAATTTCATTTGATGAAATTATTTATATTATTTAAAACCCCAAAGTATAATTAAATTAGAGGGTTACTCAGCAATATATATATTATACAACTACATACATACATACACAGGCAGATATGAAGGGTGTGCTTAAAAAACACCAGAATATTGAGTGGCGATTCCTTTCGTCAAAATAAACAAAAAACTCCCTAGGAACATAAGTCAAAAATGCTTCCTAAAAGCTCTTCAACGGTGCGTCACCGAGGATGGTTTTTTTAAGAACGCATGGGCGGTTTCCGCTAGGCTAGAATTACAATGTTTGCTACTTTGAATAAACTTTATGCCAAAATTTATTCTGGAATCAAACTTGCAATAACTTACCCCAACGAGCTCTAAATGGGTGGAGGTTCTGGTAAAATGCTGTGAGTTTTTGTAGAGGGCAATTTAGTCTCTTTGCAGTGGTAATTATGGAAACTTGAACCTTTTCACACAAAAAAGTTACTCTTGCTAAAAGTCGATATCTTGCACCGTTTCCAGTGTGAATGTTTAGAAACATGTTATGCCTAGTAAACATGTGTCAGTCAGATTTGTTTCGTGTGAATCTTCTACAACAATTGTTTTAAAATGAATTGTGACAAATTTTCTTCTGACGAATTGGCCCATTTACATTTAATGTATGGAAGAGCTAATGACAATAGTCTACAGGCTAGACGATTGTACGCTGAAACTTTTCCAAATCATCATTTGCCATATCACACAACATTTGCAAGTATTGATCCACTACAGAATCTGGTTTAGCATCAAAAGTTTACTTAATATTCCAAATTTTGTAATTCTGGCTCAAATGGTTTAAATATTATTCCGAGAATACCATCCTCGGTGATGTACCTTTGAAGACGGAAACGTTTTTAACCCTTGTTCATAGGAAGCTTCTGTTTATTTTGACGACAGGAATCAGCACCCGGAATATTTTGGTATCTTTTGAAAACATCCAAGATTACAGGAACAAAATAAGAAAATACTTGACTGTTTATGTCAGCACATGAACAGTGTGTAACGAAGTGTCCAGTGCGCGGTATAAATAAATTTTAAATTAAATTTTGTGACCGCGTAGTGCAACATAACGGCGCTGGTGGCGCTCGGATTCAGGATTGGTACCCGTCTCCCACCTTGTTTCTACCGTCAGTAGGTCTCCCCGCCAACATAAAATTATTAGCAAACATTTTAGAATGGGAATGGAAGGTATAAAGGCAAGCTCCAGCTCCAAAACCAGTAACTTGAGTCCGAGCCAGACAAGGAAGAACTTCAACCGAGATTCAGTCAAGGAAGAACTTCAACCGAGATCCAGTCAAGGAAGAACTTCAACCGAGATCCAGTCAGACGCCGTTTAGATTACCTGTTACCAAAAATCCAATTCCGTTAGAATACCTGTGCCAGTCAAAGTAAAGATTTTTTTTAATCCCAGTCAACTACAGTTTGTTTGCAAAGTCAAGCCCGCCTGTGTAACAATCGTTCGCTCAATTGTTTAGGGGTCGTTTTGCCCTTTTCTAATTCGAGCTATGAATTGTTGTCAGCGAAGTGTGGGAATATATATCTAGCACAAATCACTTGGGTTGTTTCCCTGTGAACTTACGCTGTATATAGGACCAGTCGAAAAGTTTGGTTTGAAATAGGAACTGGGGTCAGATCCCTAATTTTTATTGATTACTTAAACTTCAGAGAAGATTATTAAAGGTATAATTCGTTTTCTCAGTAGCTTAGGGGTTGTTTTCCCCTTTTCAACGGAGCTAGCGAATTTATACGTAGGGTTTTGTAGCCTTAAGCTTTAAAAGAATCCTTTTAATATCCGATTCAACCCTGTCACCAATCCTACGTTAAATTCCATATTTTCCTCAACCATTACAGTGGTACGAAGATTAACTAAAGGAGTGTACGAACTAAAATACGCTTGCTAAATTGTACTCACCTGTTGGCCCCCAGTCAAATTTCACGCAAGTGGACATAGCAGAAACTTCCAGGTTATAATTCCGTAAGTTGATTTCATTCACTCCGTAACACCGAGATCCTGGCCGTAGACGGCCGATAGCGAGAGATTGCAGCCCGCTTGGAATAACAACACTTGCCAGTACATGTAAATTTCGATTACACGAAACCCGCTAATTAGTTTATTACAGGAACACCGGGCGTGCAAAACTAACCTAGTTGATTTCCACGTGCGTGTTAAAATTGTATTCCCTAGATTTTGGTTAGATGCAATTTGGGTTGCATACCACGCTGGGCCCATAAACTTCGTTATTAGATTATTTAATGTAATTGTACTAATATAATTCCTGTATTAAGTGCTTTCGACCCTGTTAATATTTATATTATTTTCGCCCTGTTGTATAGGTAAATAAGGTATTAAGTTTGGTAAGAAAATTATGTTAAACTTAAAGATTCATTTTATATAATTGTAAATAAACAATATTAATTACTTTCAGTAATAAATAAGTACATTCTATACTGTGTGTGTATATCTGCATGTAATTAACTAATGCAAATATAAATAATAAAGTGTTTAATCCACTACCGCTATATAGTTTCTTTAGTCTTAAACAAGAGCACTGGACCTGAGCTACCCAAAGCACTCCAACCTCTAGACTAAAAGGGTTGCACGGTTATGACGAAATGGCGTCCTCCGGCGAGAGAAAAACGAAGTCCGAGAAGAAGTTGGCAAGATGGAGGCTGTGGAATGATCTGCATAATTCAAGGAAGACACAGAAGAACATTGTAAACCGATATGGTTATTATTAGTATTAAATTGGGCAATGACAATAAAAATGCATTAAGACAAAGTGCAATAGAATCTGAAATTTAACCCAATAACCTTTGCATTCGACATCTATTGGTATGTTTGTTATACAGGCGAAAGATGCGTACCAACTGCCACTGATTATTATTTTAACATTGAAGTTAATAATTTAAAATTCATTCTTTGGTCATTGTATTGCGGGCGTGATAATTTTACTATTAAGCACGATACAAAGGTTCCTTAAGCACTAATCTGGCTAAAATGAAATTTTGAAAATGTTGATTAATAACGTAGTCAAGAGAATATTCATGTTAAGATACTAATTACTAGTAACACTACTAACTTTTTTTGGTCATCTATTGTAATGTAACTATTACAATTATTTTCCTAAACAATTCGTTCTAATAACTATCGTGCGTGTCGAAAGTAACTCAATAGGTCCCAATTTAGGGCTCTCGTGACTTATTTTTCCATTTTGCCCCTTTGCATACAAACTTCTGACAACTTAATAGAACTAATTTTCCGAATGCATAAAGTGGTTACTATTATTTATGTTCCGGTTTGTTACCTTGTCAAGATCTAATCAACTCTCAGTATTATGGATATTTGATTCTGATGACTGATTTGTTTAACATAGATTGCCATCTAAGCTTATTTTGCAATGTTGTATTAAAAAAATCATTCTATAATCTCGACGATTCTAACTTTTGCGTAGTTTGCAGTATTAATACCAGAAAACTTTTGATTACTGTATCAAAATCGCCCATATGAAATTTATTGCTCTATTTTTTAAATGACATTCAATATCAGTTTTACATTCATACGGTTTCCCAAAACTGGTTTAAAATTTACTAGGGAGAATTGCGATACTCCGGCTCTTAACGTAGAAAGAGAAATAATTATTGAACGAAATTTTGGCACATGATTTACTTATTTAAAAGAAGTTCCTGTGAATCGGTAAATATTATGTTATGGAGCTACAGCTCGCTGAACACAAATCGATTAATTTTGTTTTGGTATTTCGAGGCATTAATGTAACAGTATTTTCTTATAATACTTGTAACGATAAATAGTTATTAATTAATGCTAGAAATGAATGGTTTCGTCGAACAATATATTTTAGTGGAACTGTAAAACCGGAATATCTGTGAAATAAATACATTAAACAAATGAAACTTAATATAGACAATCAAAGTCTTTAATGTCCGAAACAGATTATTTAACTGTTTTAGCAAATATTTCTTTAAAACGCCAAAATTTACATTTTTAAATGCTATCGATTCAACCTTGGTAGCACCCTAAAACTTACTATCCCTAAACGGTCTTCTATGTGAATCGAAACCTCGTGTACATACAGAGGGTAACGCAAACGAAGTCCGGTATACTTACAAGTTGTTAAACTTTAAGAACCAAATAGGATTTCGATATGTTTTAGCACCACAACCGTAAAACTGAAAGCTGTAAAAATTCTGAGATATCTTATTCGGTGAAATGTGAAGAAACTAAGACTTAGCGAACACATCAATGAATAGACCATTTATTGCTCAAAAATGTTCGTAATTAATACCTAATTCAACAAAAGTCGTCTTCACGTTGATACTTATCTACGAGAATGGCAATTTATCATTGAGATAAACGCGACAACTTGACCGGCCTTTCTATACAAAGACTTTAGCAACAATTAAACTGTTGCACTGATTGTAGTTTGAGGTAATAATAAGATAGGTCAGATATATAGGTTACAAATATGTGTGAAATGAAAAAATATCAAATGAGGAGAACCTGTACAATTAGAAAACTGTGGGCACTATTCGCCCGGAATCGTGCCTTCAACTCGGAAATATGGCAGAAAATAATGCAGGAATTACAGAAACAAAAAATAGTACCATACCTGAATTGTGTGTAACTACCTACCTAAACAATAGACGCGTAGAAACAGACACTGGAGGCAGGGCAGATATAGCAAGCAGAGTGCCGTAAGGATCCATGCTGTGGCCACTCCTCTGGAACGTGTTATAGAATGGGGTGTTAAAACTCAAACTTCCAGAAGAAATTAGACTATTTGCCTATGGTGATGATTAGTCAAAGAAGAAGAAGACTTAATGGAGACAGTGAATACCGCAAACATCAACAAATGAACGGAAGGCAGCATTAGAATAATACCGCTAGCAGAAGGAAGGGAACGAATTCACGAAAACGGCCAGGTGGAATAGCGATGAAAAGGAAAAAGAACGGACGAGCTATGGTAAAAAAATATGGGCGTAAACGAGAATAGTATACACTAATACTAGTACAGATTGATACCAGATATCATACGGTGGCTAGGAAAAAGCACGCTCGGGGTAGTAACGTAGCATTTGACTCAGGCCATGACTGGGCAAGAATGCTTCAGAACATACCTGCACCTGACCGGCAAACCGCAAACAGCAAGCGCATTGTTATGTTCGTTTGATTTTGCCGCTTCATCTGAATTAAAATCTCATTTTAATTGCCGCTCTCAAGTCAATTACTATCTTAATTCTATCTTCCAAAATACAGTTTTTTAGTGGACCTTCTGTTGTTATCCTGGAGAAATGCCGATTAATATTTTGTCTACGCGCTTGACCGTGAACATTTGCTGGGAATTTGCTGCCATTGAGGAAGTTCCACATGTTAATTGTTCTAGAATTCCTGCACAATATTTCGTCATATGATGAAATATTCCAGTTTTTGGATATTCGTGTTGCGTTTTTTTTTCGCTAGTCGACTTAACATCTCCTTTCGACCCGGTTGCTTGCGCAGATCTCAGCACCGAAATTAACTACTGCAAGGGCGGCTTGAGTTTTCGATGGGTGTCCGTCTCGTGAATTTTCGTATCGCTGTTATCACCGTGGGGTGAACAGAACCATCGACAAGTGTCAGATTAAAGAAACACGCTGGATTTGAACCCTTGAAGGGCAATTCATTGCGAATTTGACGAGCTCCATTGGCGTATTAATATCAAACCCCCTTCCTATCTCTTTGGATGTGCGTTGCTGCGACAAACAACTTGGAAGTTTACGCAGCGAGTAGTTCGTGCCGAAATTTTCCGTTTTCCCGAAGAACGTCTTGGCGATTGCTACTGCAATCTTAATTCCAGCCTTCAGAGGCGTGCCTGCGAATTTCATCTGCTTCCCAAAGAACCTAAGAACATAATAACTAAGAAATAGAACAATTTTATTCCCTTGTAATATTAAAAGTGAGGCAATCTTCAGATGCCCAGCGTTTCATTATTCGTTTAATTAATTTCTGTGAACTCGAACGTTACTGGCTGAGCAGATCTGTGTGGTTAGTAAAGTAAATACCGCAAGCCAGGGACGGCGAGCCTCTGTTCGAACGTTCCAACTACGCTTTATTAATGTAATCTATGTTTTTGTATTATGTGTCGCCAATTTCAAACAATGGGGCTATATTTGACTTAAAATTCTCGGCCTTGCACGAGAACCTACAATCAGCTGTGATTTGGAAGTTGGCGCCCGTTAATTTTGACCTACTCTGTACACTACGTTCGATTTCCTTCCCGTAAGCAGTTCTCGTAAACCACCCCTACTCCTCTGAGTTTAGCCGAAAGCCTTCCGTCTTTCCTGTTGCGGGTCTACGAAAAATCTCGTTTGGCCCGTAACAGCATATACTGTGAAGAAGTAGATACGACTGAATACACGATACTTGTATGCAGAAAGTGGGAATGCAAAAAGAGAAAGAGCTGGATGGAACAGTACCCAACCTAGACAAAATGCTCGAGATGATGGTGCACAGTAAAATAACATGGGTAATGATAAAGATAAGGATAACATCAATAATCACAGCGAAAGAGGAAGCAGAAAGAATAAGAAAGGGTTAAGGAGGATGGCACCAACTGAAGTAATGTTGCAAAACGGTCTCGGGCTGGAGAGCCGAAGAGGGCGGGAGGGGGGGTTAGGCGGTACAAATCCGGTACTACCTTGTCTAGCCTTGTCTAACCTATGAAGGTTTCTTCTCCTTCTACTGTCAAATAAACAAGATATAAAGGCAGATCTAAGGACTACCCCACATTATCAGTGCCCATATTTTTGATTTTGCACTAAACTAACTGTAACAAGTGACAAGATCATAATTCCCCAATTCTGTTTCATTTTTTAAATATTTTGTTACGGATCGAACGAGCTTTTTCGTCGACCCGCAACAGGATAGGTGGAAAAAGGCCTATGGCTTAGCTCAGAGGAGTAGGGGTGGTTCAAGAGAAACGCTTAAGTGAAGGAAATCGAACGTAGTTGTGTACAGAGTGAGTCACAATTACAGGGCGCCACCTTCCAAATCACAGCTGATTGCAGGTTCTCGTGGGAAGGCCGAGAAGCCAGCAGTTTACGGGAATCGAACTCACATTTATTGTGCCTCCTCCTTTATATAAAGCTTACAAAGTGTATGCACAATGCAATACACACAAATAAAAGATATGGTAAATTGTAAGACATATAATTCTATTGCTGGAAGTTGGTAATACACATAGTACCAAAAAATATCCAAAACGGTAATAATTGTAGTTGAACACAGAGGGACGTTAAAACGTTCAAACTAACAAAGAGGCTCACCACCAGTGGCTTGCGATATTTACTTTACTAACCACACAGACCAGCGCAGCCACTTACGTTCGAGTTTACAGAAATTACTCGCACTTTACGAATAATATCTAATAGCAATCGCCGACTGAAGATGGCCTTGCGTTGCATAAAAAAAGGTTCAGCACTTTAAACCAGTCAAGTGAATCTCGGAACAAGTTTTCACAATAACACAATAACAATTTTTACCTTAGAGTTCTTCAAATATAGGGGGAGAATACAGAGAGAGAGACATAATATGGGGTGTTCTTAGGTACTGAAGAAGCAAACAAAAATTGCAGGCACGCCCCTGAAGGCTGGACCACGATGGTGACGACGGTACGGGCCAAGACTTTCTTCGGATAATGGGAAATTCAGGAACGAAATATTCGCCGCACAAACTCCCAACTCGTTTGTCGCAGCAGCGGCATATACAGAGAGTCATAGCATGGGGTTCGATATTAATCCGCCAAAGGCGTTCAGCAAATTCGAAATGAATTGCCTTCCAAGGGTTAAAATTCCAAGGTGTTTCTGTAAATCCGACACTTGTCGATGGTTCTGTTCACCCCACGGTGATAATAGCGATACGCAAATTCACGCGATGTACACCCATCGAAAACCCAAGCCGCCCCTGTAGTACTTGTTGTTGGCGCTGAGGTGTTAACAAGCAACCGGGTCGAAGGAAGATCTAAAGTCGCCTGGCGAAAAAAACGAACGCCAATGTCCAGCAGCTGGAATATTTCATCATACGACGAAATATGTTGCCAGAATTTTGTGACAAAATATTCCACGTAGCACTTCCGTGCCAATTCTGCAGACAAAGGTTTCTAAGAACTGTTTTCGGTCGGCACTAAACATTAAACAGACTAAACCTGCATGACAGCGTTCCCTTACGGAGTTCCGAAAAAGTGACCTCTCATAAAATAAAATAGTAATCGTTTTAGTAGAGGCAATTAAAATAAGACTTTAACTCATATGAAGCGGAAAAATCAAACGAACATAATTTAGAAGCTATTTTTGAACAACAGTCGTACAATTGCAAGTGAGCTGACCTACAATTTATTGCAGTTCCATGTTAACCGAAAGGTGATCTTAAAAACATTTTTTGGTAGGATACTTTATTTAAAAGATTCGTGAGGGTATGTTGAATTATCATAAAAAGCAGAATTTCGAGATTTTATATTAACCCATGCTTCGAAAATACATATATCTTGCTTAAAATGCAATTATTTTTAAGGCGATATAAAGATGGAAACCTTACCAATTCTGTTATCTAAAAACTTCAAGTATAAGCAGGCGAAATAAGAGCCGCTGCTTATAGTTTTCTTACATAAAAAAGAATACTTTTCTTAAAATAGATAATCGTTTTGCAAATTCTGATTTAATGTTTTCATAAATTATGAGACGCAAACAAATACTTTAGCGTGTGTAGTGTTTGATTCTGTTGTCCCTGTTTGAACCTCCTCTAAAATTTTGCATCGAAAACATGTTTCTGAAAACGCAAATTGATGTAGCGACAAAATAGCTTTTCGATTTTCCACTGCAGCCACTTCATTTTCAAATAGTGTGCCTTGCATCAAAGAGCTACAAAAAAGTGGCTAGATACAGTATCGAGTTACTCTCCAACTCTTATAATTTGCCCTGACATAGGAAGAAATCACATATTTTACATATTAAATACATCATACAAAATTTAACATAAACTATTGTAATTACCGCGATCGTAAAATAAAAACACTTAATTTTAAAATCATAAAACAAAATAACATAATCGACACCTCGTTGTATATGCCGCTGATTTTTTCATACAATACCATTCAGAATTAAACAAAGTATTTTTAAGTGTTGTGGGATTTTAAATCATTTTTATATTCATATTACGGTGTAGCGCAATACGTAATGTGTAAAACATTTGCAGAAAAAATAATAGACTGTTACCAGGACCCGCTGGCTCCTCAAAAGAATCGATTGCGGAAACCTTAGAATTTCCCACTACACTATGCGGGTGGGTACACAGCTTTCCAGATGGCTACATGGTACCACCATTCATATATGAATCAGCCAGCTCAAATAACAAAGCAAGAACAAACAGTTCTGCTAAGAAATTATGAGCGTACAACCAACTAAATAAATTATTAGCACAAAGATCTTGTTTATAAATTAGGAGTACTCAGATTTAATAATTTAATAAAAACACAACTCATATAATAAATTAAAGCACACAGTTATACTTCCAACTAGAAACCATATTACACAATTACTGCTTAGTATTCAGTTAGGTTCACACAGGTTTTTACGTAAATTTCCTCTTTGTAAACATTCTATGAAATACTTTCTCTATTGCACATCTTTCCTTCTTACGCTGTCTAATTACAACTGACTTTATCAGGCGCATCTATAGAATAATAACAACACAACAACAACGTTAACGTTACATCACACCCCCTGAAAAACACCAAATACATAAATCAGTAACAAGAAGAGGTTAAACATATTTTAATACATGCACCAACGTTGGTGAAAAGGCTTCCATCTTATTTTATTTTTAATTTATATCCCTGGCGGGATTTTATGAGTTCAATTAATATCAAAAAAAGATAAGATAAAATTCTATTAATTGAGCCCTAAACTGGCCGAAAACACTCTGTGGGATTCTGCAAATTAAGAGTCGGCCTTAAACGAGAAAGGTCGGCGTTGTGTGAGAACCAATGGGTTGCAATTATATTGAGACATTACGGAGTTACGATCCGGAATACGGCATCCGTTACAACACACATAAACCTTAGAGCCTCTAAAAAATAATGAAACATAAGAACACGTATTACTGCTAGAAGCGCCGTATTTCACGCAAGCTTCAAGTGCGAATTTATATCTGTAATTCCATTTTGTATTTTATAGGCACATGCCCCCGCCGCTGTAAAAAGATATATCGTGTTTTCACTTTAAAATGGGATTTTCTCTGTAATTCTACCTTTGCCCCTTTGCATGTCTTTCTAATTTTGCCAATTTGCACATAAGCGAGCTTCTGCTTTCTTTTCGCTTTTTGTTGCTTTGTTCGGTAGCCCTGCGGAGCAAATTTGTATCCTCTTTGACTAAGAAGTGCAGTCATCCTCGAAACAGCGTATTATGTCAGTTATATGCAGTCAGAAGTGCAATATACCACGTCTGCTGTTCTTAAACAGACAGACACATATATTAGCGAACTTGCATTGTAGTAAAGTTTGCCCTCGCGTCTCCACTGACGCTTCTTGAGTGTTTATTCATAATTCAAGAAAAAAATACATCTACATGCCGTCTTGGACCCAAGATTTCTTGCTGAGCGAAATTGCTTGGTGTATAACTCCACCGAACCCCAAATATGCCATTATCGCATATTCCTAGGTCATTAATATGAGAAATTGCCCAGAATGCTCTGTCTGCAGTGAATAAACGAAGTCATGCTTTTTATATTTGCTCCACGGAATAATAAAATTCATTCCCTGGCGAGTTTGTAAGCTTAGCTGGGAATCTGCGAGCTTGTTGTAATTTATGCCGTTCGTGAAAGCTCGAGCTCTACATACTTACGGACCATCATTTCCTTCATTACTTTACACCCAGAAGATTGATGCTCAGAATTCCATTGTAAATTGTTTCTTAATAAAGGCATGTAGTATTAGGCGAGGAGAACAATTAATAATTCTCCCAAATTGGGACGCAATGCGGGTCGCAGCCCACCAGCGCCCGGAAAATTTCCAGGAGTTTTCCATTCAGAATGAATTGTTCTTTTTCAGAATCGTTAGCGATAGGTTAAACAAAACAAAATAGAATAATGAACTTTTAACGTTTCAAAGCTTACGAACTTGCCGAACAAAAACTCACTACAACGTATTCAATCCCCAACGTTAGTAACGTAAAATTAACCAATTAGAAGTATGCAAATATACTAATTAAACAGTAAATTCTGAATAGTTGTAAAGAATATATTTATATATCAAACTATATCTACTATTCTTGCAACTGCACTAATGATGTTACATTTTTCCAATTATAGGGAGTATTATACTATCAATTTATAAAGACAAAATAGTGGTTTTGCAAGAAAAACTGTAATCTTTTACTAAAAAATTAAAAGAAAAAGAGCCGTACAAGTACACATACATACAAAGGGCCGCACATTCACTCAATTTTTTGGCTACGTTTTGCTTGCGTGAACCTTGTTTGTGCAGGCAAGACGGAGTTTGTTATGTTTACATTTCTATGTTAAGTTTCCTGTCCGTGTTAGGTGTATGTTTGGTTGCATACGATTGATTTTCGGTATGCGCTGTGTGACCTTGATGGTTTGAATTTCTTAGGTTCCTGAAATGTAGGGAATTTTAAATAATTTTGGAAGTGTAGGTGTAAACTTGGGATTTTTGAGGCGGGGGTGTTTCCTGTTGAGAAGATTCTTGGGACTTCCTTCTTGATTGTCACGGGGTGCAGTTGCTTTACTAGTAATGTTACGCTGATTAATGAAAGATTTTTATATCTGCGAATATTTCGGATTTAATTAATCATCCAGTTCTGTAAGAGGATTTATGTATTATTTGGTTCAATATTTTGTGGTTGAATAAATTCTCGAGGGTTTTATTGCCCGATTAAATACATTACCAGTACTTTTACGGTCGCCGCATGGTTTTGTGATATTGAAGCACTCTCTTGGGACCGTTATCTCTGAATCTGCCTGTGGGCTACTTTCCTGAAGCCAATCTTCGTTATCTGGGATCTTCGACGAGAGAAGAGTTGTCTGTTTCGGATGGCGTATTCGACCTGCCCGTTCCTGTATAAGAAGTCATCTTCGTAAACCTGGGGAACGATAGCCTTCGGTATCGCTGTCATTAAGCCGTTTGGACACTCTCAGCAGTTCAGGTTAGACTTTATCACTTTATCTTCGATCGTTATTCTGGATAATTGAAGGACGTGGGGTCGTCCACGAAATTCATGCCCGTGTTTAACCTAAAAGAAGTTCTGTCGGTTATGTGTTTTGGTCTGAGTATTGTGCATTAATAATTTTGTATTTTAATCTTTATTATTGTTATCACTGTGTTTAGTAACAACTTATTTAGGCCAGTTACCGTTATTTATCAACCTGTGTAGCAGAAGTATTCACTTACGTCTGTTTTACTTTATTGTTTACAATTTTGCGATCAGCTGATTTACATTTCAATTTGTGCGTATTTTGCCGTAGTAGATATTGACCCGGCTGTTATAAAATTGTATATTTGGGAAATTTTTAATTCAGTATAACTTAAATATTTATGTTACGAGTTAGGGGATGCGGATTTTGGGTTTATTTTGGATCTCTACTCGAATTCCCGTTATTGCTTATCGGGTATTTTTAACGCTGTATTGTACAAGGCCTTGGATAATTTTCCCCAGCGTTCGGATTGCGGTAATTGTAATTTTTGTTAGATTATTATCTTTGCCTTTAGATCTGTGTTGAGATTCAGATCAGTCATTTGGGGGTTTTATCCGCTGAACTGTTCCTCCTTGCCTTT
>JABXWE010103147.1:0-15451 GCA_014611495.1 Limonius californicus | reverse complement strand
GCCTTCGGTATCGCTGTTATTAAGCCGTTTGGACACTCTCAGCAGTTCAGGTTAGACTTTATCACTTTATCTTCGATCGTTATTCTGGATAATTGAAGGACGAGGGGTCGTCCACGAAATTCATGCCCGTGTATAACCTAAAAGAAGTTCTGTCGGTTATGTGTTTTGGTCTGAGTATTGTGCATTAATAATTTTGTATTTTAATCTTTATTATTGTTATCACTGTGTTTAGTAACAACTTATTTAGGTCACTTACCGTTATTTATCAACCTGTGTAGCAGAAGTATTCACTTACGTCTGTTTTACTTTATTGTTTACAATTTTGTGATCAACTGATTTACATTTCAATTTGTGCGTATTTTGCCGTAGTAGATATTGACCCGGCTGTTATAAAATTGGATATTTGGAAAATTTTTAATTCAGTATAACTTATATTTATGTTACGAGTAAGGGGATGCGGATTTTGGGTTTATTTTGGATCTCTACTCGAATTCCCGTTATTGCTTATCGGGTATTTTTAACGCTGCATTGTACAAGGCCTTGGATAATTTTCCCCAGCGTTCGGATTGCGGTAACGTTAATTTTGGTAGTTTATTATCTTTGCCTTTAGATCTGTGTTGAGATTCAGATCAGTCATTTAGGGGTTTTATCCGCTGAACTGTTCCTCCTTGCTTTTTCACGTCATATGTAAGGAACGTATTTTGGTTCCTTGGTTTGCCTCCCAAAATCTTATTTTACTTTAAACGTTGTAAGTTTATTTTAACGTCACAACTTGGGCTTCACCCAGTTGCGTTTATTTGATACAATTATATACAGGGTGTACCATTATATTGGCCATCTCTTTTATATGTATGTTTATTGATCATATTTACAGGGTGTATAAATTACATTGGACTTATATTATATGATATTTGATTTGTGGTTGATTTATAAGGGTGTTTGCAATTTAGTGACCAATATATTATTTTCAGTTTATTACTTAATTTGTTGCGTTTTATTGTGTCTTGTTTCCTTGTTTATGTTTTTGTTGGAACCGTTGACGTTCGTTCTGCGAGGGAAGAGTTTACCCTTATGTGGATTCGGTAAGGTAGGTCTGATTTATCGCTGCACGACGACTGGTGAAGTAGAATCCTGGCGCCCTTTAAAGATTGTTAGTTTGAAGATCATTTTCACCCACCCCGTGTCGCAGACTGAGAGAGCCGTGGTGAAAACACCGATACGTGCAGTGAGTTACCCGTGGGTAGAATATTTCGGTGTTTCCAAATTTGTTACCAGAAAGTGTGTTGGTCTTGTTAATTTGTCTTGTTGTTTCCGTGCTCAAATTTTTGGTAACATATTGTTTATCCGAGGTATATACAATTGGAGACTCTTCTATTTAGTCGTTATCCGTCAGCTTCTTCCTCATTTTCTTCTACATTTGTCATCTATTTTGTATTGTTAAAGTTTATTTCAAACGCGATTCAAGTTAAAGCTGTATGAACATCTACCACCATACTTCTCAGTTGTTTTGTCTTCGACACGATTTTAATTTCCAATTTCGTTGGTAAATTTTAGAAGATGTAAGGGTTTCTCTGCAATGATCAACCCTCTGTCTCCCTAGTCTACACGGCATTTCCTGGTACCAATGTAAATAATGTTGGTGACATACTATCACCTTCCTGCACTTCTATTTAAATCTTCTCGGTTCTTCTTAGATTAGGTTTAGGTATCTGCCATATGCAGAGTATATCCATTCTAGCGTTTTTAAGTGCTTGCAGTAGTGGTGTATGAATAGCTCCTTTATAGTCGACGAAAACTATCGAAATTGGTATAGTTAGTCGATTTATAGTAATTCTCGAAAATAGCTTGCGTACTTGGAAAGGTAGGCTTATGGGTCGATATTTTCGAGGTTGTCGTTATTGCTTTTCATAAGATATTATATTTTTAATTATATTATTATTGCTGTTACTAAAACCATACTATTAAGTACAGACACTTAATCGCTCTTCTCACAACACAAGTATTTTAGATATTTTATAAAAATTTCCACGCTCAGAGCAAACAATTCAATGCAGTATAATTGTGTTGCTTGCAACATGACCTTCTTAATATGAAACCAAGGATTTTGATTTATTTTTAAAGCAACGACAGCACAACAGAACTCAAGGTTAACTCCAGGTATGAAAATATAAAACCGGAACTGTCGAAAAATTATTTAAATCTCACGGCTTTTTTCATTGTTGCTTTGTGAACCTTCTCCGGAACCGATCTTATTTATTCATTCGAATTTAACAAAGCCCACTGTGTCGCGGCCGCTTTCATTTTTAAACGCTTTCTTATTTCGCTGCGATGCGAACCTTTACATATCCGTTTCAATCAGCCCAACTGTTTTAAAGTGAGATATACACAGAGATCAATTTGATCAAACGCAATAAAAGGGGTGCAAGTGTATCATAAATTTCGGTCTTATTTGCCTCTTTTACTCAATATCCAAATGGAAAATTGTATTCCCATCGGATAAATGGTTGGTTTAGTCTTATGCTTCTGAATTGTTAGTTCAATATCTGAGTGATTCCTTGGTGCACAACTATACAGAAATTATTTAAATCAGGGAGACGCAAAACAGGAAATATCTTGAAAATACAATAACATAAACGTTTTATATTGTTTCATAAGGAACAGGTATTGGTAAAAAATTTAAGGATTTTTTTCATTTTAAATTGCAATATAAAAAAAGGCAATTGGGGGTGGGGATGGCTCAGTGGGAAGAGAGCCAAGCTTTGGATATGATAGTCCAAATGCTTCCCGGTTCGAATCATTCCAGGTTGGTTGGTACTGATCCCGGTCTCCATTTGCCAATGAGCGAATTGATGGCACTCCTCGTATCACGGTCGCATTAGAGGAGGAACAAGGCTATAAACAAAAACATCGACACACACCCCAGACAAATCAACCACGGTTTCGCACCAACACGGTAACCCGCAGAGTCGGGCCCTGCGTGCCTAGCACAAACTAGCTTAGCTTTGCCTCACACCGCCTCGACACTGCGCAAGCGGTACAAACGAGGATCACGTCTGTCTAAGGCGGTGTCTGATAAATAGTCTATAATAAGAACGCGTATCTTCTGAATACACAAGGATCATTCCATGGTAAATTAAAAACAACCACAAAATCAAATTCGATTATCATTACCCAAAATTAAAGATATTTTTGAACAATCAACAGTAGTATTTTGTAATGCGGTTTAGAAAATGTATGAAATTGTTCTGTTTAGATACGTTTTTAGGGGTAGAATCAGTGTATTTGCATTCTATGTTACAATACATTCAAAACTGTCTGTATGATACTGTTCCATATTATAAAAAAAAAACAGTTAGAATAAGATACTCATATAATCGTTCAGTATGTTTTGAATTTTCATTATTTTACTAAACAATAGACAAAGTTTGTCGCATTTTCAGTTTCGAAGCGATTATGATAATTATCATTATTAGCCAACACATTCTTATATTTGAAATACCCAATCTTAGCTCCAGTATTAACCAATTCCTCAAAACCAAGAGAAGTATATGAAAACGTGCTACGTAGGTTAAATACTTTGGACATCTGGCATACATTTATTGCAGACGTACAAAATCATAAATTACATTCCAACAAAATTATTTTTGACTGTTTCTAGAATCGATATGAGAACCACAGAAACTAATTATTCGTCTTGTTTGAAACACGATTCATGTAAAAAGATAAACTTTCACCACTATGTTGTCGATAAAACTCCGCATTCTTGTATGTTACACAAGGGGGTACCTTCTACGAAACACATTCAATTACTTCATGCCACATCCTCTTCGTCATGGTTTTTTGTAATTGAGGGAATCTTAAAGTAGACCTCGTTGTAGAATTAATCGTCTAGTTATAAATTGCAGAAGAAATCTACTTATGTGGGATGTTTAGTCGTGCACATGCGATTTCAAACCAGTTCCTTAAAAAGGATAATCCGGTGCATACTTTGGGAATGCTGAACAGCTACACGAGGTGAGCACACAGCTCCATAAGTGTATATATATCACTATCAGCAAGTATACACACAGAAAATGCGCGCGCGCAATTACTGAGCACATAGTTCATTATTTAAATTGCACCTTCAATCAAGAGCATACAGCTCAATATTTAAATAGGTATGATATTGATTACACCATTCTAGTAATAAATTAAAAGTTTGCAGCTCAATAATAAATGTACGAATACAGAGCCGTGATACATTAAGGGCATGCGGTTTTAATAATAATAATATGGGAACACACAGCTCAGATAAGTAATTAAGAGCATAAAGCTATAGCTCTATATTCCTACCACATAATAGAGTTACTTAGCACACAGCTCAATATTTGATTATATGCACACAGTACTATATTCAGGTCAACTTTCAACTCGAACTAATTGAAATTAATATTTTTTATTGCACATATTTCCTCATAAACTGTCTAATCGTATTACATAGCGCAATAAAATACGTATACAGCGGACCTAACATAACAACAATAATTATATGAGTGTAATCGCATTACTTCATAGCAACCCGTCGAAAACGATGAATATATAACATTTGTGGATCGTGGTTGTAAGATTAATATAATGCGTGTTTTTACTGTTATAACACTACATCGTTTGCAAGCTAACGATCCAGTTCCAACAAACTTTCGGTACACCCAATCTGCAAGACGTATCTATTATAAAATTAGTATCGTCTATACTCTATAGTTACAAAGATGCAGGTTGTCGTGAAAAATATTTATGTAGAATTTACATAGAATCGATCTCCGTTTCACAATATTTGCAACTATTCTCGACACTTATTTATATAACATTTCTCTAGTTTCGAGAAGCGGCTTGTGAGTCACATCATTAAAATCCTCTACTAGTATCGCAGTACATACCAGTTGGGCATTCTTTATTCACCATTTCGGCTGTAACTTTATAGTATGATTTATTTGCCATTAACTGAAATCTAAAATGCAAGACAAAATTCGGAGCGGTAAAATAAAATTAGAGCAAGTCATGGAAGGGAAAACGTATGTGTTTGCATTTTCATGTTTATAGAGCGTGTTATGCGAAGCTAACTTCACTCTACTCCTGTACAAATAAATAAGATTAGATTATTAAATATTAATATTACAACATGAAAACGTAAATATTTAAGGGTTTCACATAAATGGTGTCCACTGTAATACAAAAGACATTTATAGTTGAGGATTATTTACGTAATGGCCAGAAAATTGATGGTGCATGGCAGTATATGATTCATGGTTGTATGTAAGGAAGTATATCCAGACCCAGTCTTAATGCACTGCTACAGTTACTTCTACAAATTGACTGCGTATGCAATAAAGAAAAAGACAGCGGTCGACCTACAGCACGGAATTTATAAAAAATTCAGAATGTGTTACCAACGCACTTACGAGTTTTCCAAAAATCTAACCTATCTTATGGAACTTGTCAGCTTATAATGGAAAATAATTTTTCATGTATTCTCTTATTCCCTGACTTCTGTAAACGAGCAGCCACTACCAGATTATGAAAAGAAGATGGACGTGGCGTTGGTTTCTAGACACATGAATGACGATATGTTGGAGCAAACTTTCTTCTTGATGAATCAAGGTTTCAGGCAAACGGTTATGTACTCGCAGAATATGCGAATGTGGCCTGTAGGGAAACCACAACCTCGAGGAAGCGCTTCACTAGGAGAAAATACGTGTGGATGACCAGTTGCAAAATGGATTCTTCCAACAGGATGGAGCTACAGCTCATGCAGGTCGTGAAGTTATGGTATATCAGCATCAACAGTGACAATACACCTTTAACCTGGGCACCCTGGTCGTGTGCTCTATTATCATGAGACTTTCTTGTTGGGCTATACCTAAACAATTAAATTTTTAAAACTTCAGTAAATAGCGTTGAAGAACTTACGGAAAGGATCAGAGCAATGTGCGAAGAAATGAACATGCCACAAACAAATAAATTGCGTTTGCGAAATGATTGCGGGGATATCCGAATACTCGGTTCCGCACCCTGCTGCCACTTTAACTCTGTTTGAGGTAGTTAGTGACGTGGCGCACTAACCCAGTGGGACCGACTGTTTTAGGTACTCTCCGAGGCACCGTGCGGGTAGCAGCGTTAGATCGAAGATTTCGGCCACCCATCCAAGTAGGCACCGCGTGCATCGTTCCTTAACTATGAGTATTGTTTAAAATGTTTAAAAAGCGTTGAAGAACTTACGCAAAGGATCAGAGCAATGTGCGAAGAAATGAACATACCACAACTATTGTAAAACACGATTGAGGGGGTGAAGCGAAGCGTAAAGATTTAAGGCTGTGGACATCGTATTCACCTTTTATAGTTCATACTTTTTTATTATTAAATATTATATATACGTTTATTAAATGTGAATACGTTTCTTGTTCGTTTTGATACTTACATTTTATAACCTAGCATTATTTACATTCAGAAGTAGCGTGAAGTTAGCCTCACGAAACACACTACATAACCATATAGTTCGCCATATGTTTTCACCTCCGAGGCCTGCTCTAATTTTTTGTTTTTTCGATTGGTCTTAACATTTACTTATGACATCTTCGAGCTGTTGTTAAAGCTTATTTAATCTGAACTGTTCAAATTTGACCATAGAAATCTGCTTGTATATTTCCGTACTAACTACATTTCACAACGACACTAAGGAATAAAGTTGAAGACACATAAATGTTTTTGTAAGGCTATATACTACCTGTGCTAATTTTTATTTTAATCTATTGAAATTGTCATTCCAAATAATAATATACATTGCACTGTAAAATATTTGTAACGGCGTAAATTTGTTGGTACAGAAATAATAAACGATGTGTTATTCCACTTACCAGATTAATTTTACGGTGATATCTGCAGAAGGACTTCTGTTTACCGAAATAACTGGGTTACTGAAAAGTACGAGTTATTCTACTTGAGTTGGAATCGCGCAAATTAAAATTTTAATTAAATTAAGAGGTTCTGCGGGATCCTCTTATTGTCTCTTCTTAAGTTAGCTGAGCACTTAAGCTTGGATCTAACTCTCATAATTTTGCGGTGTCTTAGGATTTGTTTTGGAATATTAAACATTCCAGAAAAGTAAAGTATTTCCATGTCGTTAAAATTTCATACTCGCCTGGGCGTACATTCCTGAGCGAATATGATTCAAATACACGAATGAGGAAAAATTCAAATGTTGGTGTAAGATTGTCTGTGATAACATTTAAATAAAATTTAATGAAGTTCCAAAAATCTAAACAGAAGCATTATGAAATGTAGCATAATGTCCCATTTAATTAAAATTAATATTTGCAGAGCTCTAAACATTTAGAAAATTAACTAGCACTTACGCGTATCAATGGACGTGCTTAAATTACACAAATTACATCTTGATATCGTTTATGTATTATTATTAAAAGTTACCAAATAAAACGTAGAACGTAGCCCACGGGCCTCAATTAATAACCAATCGAATATATTATCCCGCTTTTTATGGTAATTAGGAATAATCATTAAGGAAAATTAATTATCAAAACTAACTGTAAAATTTGCTAAATAATCGTAAAGCAACATCTATAAAATGGGAGCTGATTGTTCAAAAGATTTCAGAAATATACGCTTTAGCAAAAGTTGGAAGCTTATTATGATTTGGATTATAACTTTATGTGATATTATAGTAGCGTTACGGAGGATAGTCTTAATGATTACGCATAAGTTCGTCAGTTAATGGAGTATAAAGAGATAAATGGCAATTAACTAAATCTTTGAATAGCTAGTTAAAACCGCACACAGCAGGATCTAATACAGTTTCTGATTATTTTAATAATATGTTGAATATTAAATAAGTACTAAACTAAGCGAGTGAGGCACAAATTATGAAGCACTACTTCACTGCTCCTATGTCTTCTGCATACGGATACAATTTAATTAATAAGTAGTACTGATAATCTATATACAGGGTGCTCCAAGGGGTTGTACGAGACTACCATTCGGAAAGTAGGCAACCCGAAATGTATATCACAAAATACTGCAATATGTAAATTTGTACTGGCGCCGTCTTGCTCGTGCCAAATACGCCTTCTTATATTTAAAATCCACTTCTTCAAGTGAGCGACCGTGTGGTCCAGTGGTTAGAGCACTGGGCTCCGGTGCGGAAGGCCGGGAGTTCAAACCCCCCCCGACTCGATGCCTGGCGGGAATAATTGGGTACCTGTGTTCGAATGAACAAGGAGTAATAATGCGGTTGTCCAATGTGTGATGCTCACCACATCACCACGTATTGTAAATTTGGCACGAGACAAACAGCTCTGACCTTCCGCCTTGCAGGGCAAATTCCTTCATAGAGAGCCTCACTATTATTACCTCTTCAAGTGAGAGCGGAATGTCTGTGAAAATATGTAATTATATAGAGCATACTTTAGATTCCATATAGCATATATGGCGCATACTTTTACATGATTTAGTGCTTATAATTCTCGTTTTTAATATGATAAACAAAGATGCTTAAATGGTGCTACACCGCGGTAGTTAGACCCATGGTAACCCATGGCACCCTAGTGTGGTGGCCTAAGTTGGAGCAAAAACAGTCATCACGAAACTAACCAGGATACAGAGACTGTTTTCTTTGTGCATCTGGGGAATTATAAACAGCATTCCAACAGCATTTGTGGAACCCCTTCTGGCTCTGATCCCTTTAAACATATATGTAAAAGGAGACACCAAGATTGGAACACAAAAAATGAAAATCAGCGGCAACTGGCACACCAACGAAGCCCGATGTGGACACAAACGAATACAGGAAATGGTAAGAAGCGATCCCAATCTCTGAATGAGCATCGATTATATCCTTCCAGAGTATTCCTCTGATAAAGATTCATTGTAAGATATGTTAGGAATGATTGGGCCCAAGGAAGCCCTCCTCATTTCATCGTGCAAGCGGCTAGTCTCGTATACAGACGCATCCCGCACAGTAGAAGGTACAGAGGCCGGAATACATGGCGTAAGACCAAAATAGCACATTGGTGTACTTCTAGAAACTAAAAGCAAATTCTTTCAAACTGAAATATTTGCAATGATACAATGTATCCAGGAGAATGCAAAACACGGGTACACTCAACTATGCATAAGCATTCTATTCGACAGCCAGGTAGCCTGAAAATCACTTGTATCAATTTTAAGCTAACGAGAGTATATCGGCATCACCTGATATCGCTGCATGAGAAGAACGCAGCTTAGCTCTTCCGGGTGCCCACACACAGGGGTGGAATTAAATAAAGAACAAGATAACCTTCGGCGCAAGTCATATATTTCACTTATGCACATTCAAAGGAAGATGAGCTAGGTATCCTATCGCATTATATAATAAATAGAATTAGCTCAGCGTCTAGCTAGTTTAGCTTGTATCACTTTTAATATCTTAAGTTAAGAATAATTCTGAACGTCAAAGATGACACATGTATTATTTCTTCCACGATTTGTATACTTATTTACGTGTAACAACAAATAAAGTTTTTAAAAAGATAGTTTCTTTGTTAACAACAAAAGTCGCATCCACCTCTTTCATATAGCCTTGTATTCGATATACTCAAACAAAGCATCCGTACAGCAGTAGAGAGGTGGACCGTTATACAGGATGTCCCAAAAAGCAACGGCAATATTTCAAAGATGAATTCCAGAACTTATTTAAACTCGACAAATCCATATAAACATATGTCCTCAACGTAACCGTTAAGGAGTTATTGTTTATTTCATAATTCATGTGCTTAAAATTCTAGTTGAACGAATTTTATAAAGTAAACCATTTTTTAATACATTTTTATTATTTTATTTACAAGAAATGTTCAAAATTATCTCCATTGTGTTCGATACACAAAGCCGCACGTCGCAGAAGAGATCGCTGCGTTCTTAGTATGGCTGGTGGGTTATTCCTAATAATATCGGCAGCCTGCTGTATTATTTGGCGTAATTCATCTACCGCGTGCACTTCAGTTGCTTAAACAATCTGTTTCATGTGACCCCAAATTTAAAAATCTCATTGAGTCAGGTCCGGCGAACGCGGTGGTCATACTATAGGTCCTCCTACTCTAATCCGTCTTCCCGGAAAATGGGCATTAAACCAGGCTCCAACACGAAGACATTGATGTGTTGATGCCACATTGCAGGTCTAATATTTATGGCACATCTCCCAGTAATAAAGCTAAATAGTGTTATAGAAAAAATTCGTTTTTCGCACCATTAAAACGGTGTGACAGTTCAAATGCTTCAATCAGACGATCATTAAGAATACCAACTATCATATCAACACTAAATATATGTTGAAAATGCGAGCTTCTTCTTAGATGAGGATTTTTTGCAGCCCATTCATGAAAATTATGTTAATTATTGATACCATCTCGTGTGAAAGAAACCTAATCGGTCCATAACATACGCGGTAGGTTTTGATTATTTTGTACCAATTACAAAATCTTAAACGAGCTTCAAAATCATTACCTAGAGCTTCAACACTTTGATGATGATATAGATGTAAGCGAGCACTTCTTATTATTCTCCAAACCTGGTTTCTACATGTTCCAGTACGTAATGCAATTCTTTGCATACTAAAGAAGGATCTTCTTGTAATAAATAAAGAACTTGTTCATTATCGTTCATGGGACTACGGACAACTCTTTGTCCGACTACATGTCTTGCATTGAAAGTGCCATGTTGCCTCAGCTGACGATATGAATTAAAGAAAACTGCACGCGTAGGCAGTCTCCTATTGTGATATCTTCTGTGATATGCCTGTTGTGCTGCTAAAGCATTTCTAGCAAACAGACCGTTAACATAATGAATATCTGCATATTCTTTACTTGAAAATAACATTGGCATTGTGAATTACTTGTGAATTACGATGGGAATAAGGATACAAAGAAGAAGCCAATAACTTCAGTATCACAGTGTTAACGGACAAGTTGCAAACAATAATTTGTTAAAAACGAAAATCAAATGTTACCAAACAAAAGACACGGTGATGGCAACTTGATCAGTATTTCAGAAATCCGTTGAAGGAAAAATTGTAGCCGCATAAACTATGAAATAAACAATAATTCGTTAACGGTTACGTTTAGGACATATGTTTATATGGAATTTTCGACTCGAAATTAGTTTTGGAATTCATCCTTGAAATATTGGCGGTACGTTTTGGCACACACCGTATAACACATTGCCCGCTGGAAGGCAATACAGAGACAAAAATAGAGGAAGGCAGATAACTGCAACGCCTTTTTGCAGACTAACAACTAATGTCGAACTCAGATTAGATCGCCGATAGAACTCATACTGTCAACTGCGAAAACATCTACAAAAAATTAGCCCATACAAAAGAGACATACTCCATAAACTACGTATGTGGGGAATAGGAAAGAAGAGCCTCACACATATTTCTGACTTTCCTGCACTTTAACGCAAAAAACGTTCTGAAACTCGTTGAGGTTTACTATGAAAGAATCAGAAGCGCATAAAAAATCACAAAGACGGAGCGCAGACTTGCCTCACTAACCCACCGGAAATCCCTAATGATAATCAATGAATCAAGAGTGATAATGTGTGAGAAGAAAATGTAAGTAGATTTCCTCTGTATTTGATATCGATTTAATCTGCATCCTGAATACATGATGAATAAATGAACTTTACTTAAACCAGTAAAAAAAAAACGCTAAAACGGCCCTTCTTCTCGAATAGGAAATAAAATGGTAGGCCCCGTGTCCAAGTGTTGTTGGGCACGTCAATAGAACCTTCAAACAGGCTAAATTTCCAGGTGTGGTAGGATCGCTCCCTGGCGTCGGTGGTTAGTCATAGTAGCAGAAATAGCCCGATGTTAAATAAAACAAACAAAGTATTAAGCAAATCAAGTAGGCGTCGGTGATACATAACATCATCAAAAAAAAAATTTTATGTCCCAGTAGGCCTACTTGCTTATAGATGCTAGGGATCCTGGCTGAGGTCTATAAAAGTTTTTTGGGGGGGAAAAATTTGAAAGTGGGCCTTCTGTCTGGGAAGAAGTAAAGTCGTAGATCCCGTGGAACTGCAATTTGTGTCACATTAAAAGAAGTTATTACTAGGGTTGAAACTACCCCAGATAGGCAAAATTTATAGTTAGTGTGTATAAAGAGCCAATAATTGCTGCAGGGCATAGAAATGTTCTCCGTCATTCTAAATACAATAGATTACAATGTATATCCCAGTATCTTCTGATACGTATTTTGGGTTGCCTATTTTTCGAACGGTACTCGTTCTCTACTGTGAATCACCCCGTATACAGAAAAGTAAGTACATTTTTGTAAACTTTTAGATGCGAGAATAGTTTTTTGCTTTATTTCTCTTGAAACGTTATTATTAAAAAGAAGTGTTTACTTACTATAGTTTTCTATCAGTTATATAAGATTATTGCAGCTTACGTATAGTTGTAACATTAATATTGTACTTAAAATATAAAATAATTTTCATTGTCTGTTTATGCAAATTCAGTACTATTTTTCATGATGTAATCATGATTTAATAATTAGTTACATGAACTTCTGACATTAAATTTGTTTTAGATTCCAGAACAACTTGTTTTTCTGCTTAATTTACAGTGTTTTGTGGGTTCTGTTACTGACACCAATTTTCAAACTTTTTAAATCGCCGGATTTTTGTGCTTCTATCGCTGGTTCAGCTTGGAATGTATAATTATGTTTCAAACTTTTCTTCCTGTCGTACATATTTTGGTGGTAGTTAAAATAAGCTATTTTTGTGCTTACTTTTTTTTTATCCTAAAATTTTCATATTGTTCTACTAGTGGACATGATCATTGAGAATAAATTATTTCATAGATTTTTGGAGCGTAAGAAAATCATATTTCCAACTTTAAAATTGTTCTACAGTTGTGTTTAATTCAAGTTATTGTTTACAAGAGCAGATTCTTGTTTTATCCGTATCACGTGGGGAAAGATTAAATTTAAAACAAATATTGTTGGTGCTAATTATCTTTAAGGAGGTACCACTAAATTTGCATATTTTTAGTATTAATTGTCTTCCGTAGTCGGATAAATAATTGCAGATAATAGCGTTCAAACATAAGTTAAATAAAAGGCTTTCAAATACAAACTAATTCAGAGTACATTCAGGAATTTAGAGCAAAATTCTTTCAAAACTCTTCGCTTGGGGTCATTATAAAATCATTACGTGCACATCTTGACATAACTTTTCCCTTGAATAACAAGTTTTGTATAAGTATGTCGTGTTCTTGGACCATTAATAAATATTGGCTTTCGGAAGTTATTTTGTAAAAATTTTTAACTTGTAAGCGTAAGCGAAATAGAAATCAGCAGAAGTGGATTAACATAGTATAATATAAAATCGCGTTGTGATTGAAATAGAAAGTAACGTACATTTATTGCTGCAGAAACACTAACTAACCCATTATGGAAGATATATGAATACACAAAATCAATAATAGCAACACTAAAGGTAAAACGTATATTAGTTCATTATAGAGATGTTTGGACATCATTATTTAGATAAATCTAAAATGGTTGGCCGGAAAGCGTAGTGAGAGTGAGACTACTTCCACCAGAATGGAGTTGTGTATATCTTTTGGTGGTCAATGATAATAAGTTGAAATGGATTTTTTGCGACGTGGATGCAGAGTATCCAAGATGAACCATACTGGAAACACCGAAATAAGGGAATGAATGGACAAAAATCAAACAACGATTGATGAAATAGAAAAGAGACTACTTATATGGTATGGCCATGTACAAGGAATGGGCCGCTGAAGATGACCAAAAAGAATAATAAATTGGAATCCGCCGGGAAAAAGAAAGAGGGACATACCCCAGACATGTGGAACAAACAAGTGAATCAAGATATGATAAACGGAAGTCTTCACGAAGAAGATTGAACAAACAAAAAGCAGTGGCGTCTGGGATGCGAGAGACGGCTGGAGATGTAGAATAAACTCGCTTATATGTATATATATATATATATATATATATACATATAAATGATAATAAGTTTCCATTTGTATGTTATTTCATATCGGACTTACATTGCTTCTTTCAAAGGGTTAATTTAGACCTAAGAAACGTGGCCCAACGCCTAAGGAGGGTTAGCTAGATGGGCACTGAAACTCCAGCACAACGACTTATGTGCCGCACAGGGGCATTGAATAATGTGGCCAATAGTCTTTTCAGCGGCCACGACATCCAAATTATGTCTGCCACTGAAATAGATTATTGCAACTCAAGATTCTAAAGAAATTGCGAGTACTACCAGAGGAGAAACGTAGAGCAGGCGCCTAAAAAATATCACAGTTTGAAAACTACCAGAACGAATTATTATATGGATGTTTTTTTCATTCATTTCGTTTCATTCCATATGGAGCTTATGTGTACCAAAACCGTGCCGTCACGCAGTATTTCAGGATTGCCCGAAATCATCTTTGCATTGAACACCACAAAGAAATCTGTTATTGGCTAGGGAAGTAGCGCTACATTTCTAGATATGTTCGTTTCTGCTAACTCTGCCAGGGATAGAAAATATCCTAACAGCAATCAGCTGCAACAATGTTTTGGTTAAAAGTAGAAGGTACTTGGAAAACCGTGAACACCGACTTCGTAGCGCATTAACTGAATCTTCCAAAAACAACATATATATGCAGTAGTTTTTCAGAAAGGTTTAACCAAATGGGTAGAAAAGCAACCCTTAAGGGGAGCTACTTCTAAAACAGTTCTTCAACCTTTTACATATAAGATTAACTGCACATTGGGTATATTGAAAGTTGTAATGTCAGACAATGGCACACCATACGTGAATGTTTCAGAGTATCATATTCAACATCAGAAGCTCCAGGACATCATCCAAATAGCCAAGGACAATCTCGCCAAAGCGTTCACCCGTCAGAGCCACCTGTTTGACCCCTGACGACGTTTCTATCGTCCCTAGCTGAGTGAGCAGGTCTACAAGAGAGAACAAGTGCTATCCGACGTACATTATTCCATTTATACGGCTTTTAGAAGTTAACAACGCGTTTTTCAAAAACAGTTTGCAACACTGTGGTAACCTCTAACATTGCATCTTTCTCTAAAGTCAATATATGTTAACAACCCATAAAATTAAAAATTTTCAATGTTTCTAAACAAGGATGTGGGAATATCAAGACATGTTTGTACAGTAACTCAGTAGTCAGAGCTTCTTAAACAATGCTAACTAAAACTCCTTAAATTCTTATTTACATTTTCTAATAAATATCCTTTCCTCACGGTAATGATTGTACCTTTATTGCGTTAACCTGTAACCTCACGTTTTATTTTTACAACCATACATGTGTCATCTTCAAGGAGAAAATTATATGACTTTACATATTTCTTCGTCAAAGAGAAGAAGAAGAAGAAGA
>JABXWE010103145.1:0-17010 GCA_014611495.1 Limonius californicus | reverse complement strand
AAAAGCCCAAAATCGGGCCAACATTACTAAAGATTGAAAATACAACGTATTAAACAACGTCACCAGCCATTCTACAATACAATTTGTAAACCGGAAATACATCCGAAAAGTTAGACATAAAATAGCGCCATCTAAGTATACAATTCAAAAGCAGACCAAACAAAATACATTTAACTGTTTATAAAAGGTGAGTAACTTGACTATATAAACAAGTGTGAAGCTAAATTACCTTCAGTTAAAGCAAAACATTAAAAATATAAGGTGAATTATTAAACACAACATCATTCAAAACATGATCAGGGTGGTCTTTGGACTCCTTCACAGCTTTAGATATTTCGAACGTTTCTAAAAGATTCATTTTAAGGCCTTTATCACAAAAATGCAAAATTTGTATCTCAATTTCAAGATTTGTGTTATGATTATTTGATATACTATGAGCTTAAGTTGATATTCATTTATTTTGTAAACCACCGGCATTTGCGGTCAGTTTTAAGATGAGGTTTATTTATTTATTTGAGGTTAACCACATGTTTCGTTTAGGTAAGCTTTTCTTAAATAATTTGTTGTTAAATTGCTAATTCTGATTGTTCTTATTACAGTCTGAGGATGAACATTAGTTTGTTTGAAAACGTTTACTATTTTATTAACTTTTCATTATATTAAATATTTCTGTGGGAAAAGACAGTGTGTTTCATTTCCTATATTTATTCAATTTATCCCACTATGAGTCACTGGGACTTCAACGATAATATTTGTAATCTTATTTTTTTTCAAATGATGTTGTGAGTGCTGAATGGGACAAATTTTCAGGTCTTGAATGGGACATGTCCCATTCATCGCACTATTTAATGATACTCCGATTTCTCATTTTCAATGATGTTTTTAGATTAAATATGGCTCCTAAAGGCAAGAAAATTTCAAGAGTAGAACCTGCTATGAAAGCAGCGATAAAAGACGTAATTAAAAACAAGATGTCAATTCGCAGAGGAAGTGCAAAATACAACATTTCAAAATCAGCTTTGCATAGAGCAGTTAAGAATGCACTACAACTTGTTGATTTGGACAATTTTAAACATCAACCCAATATTGGAAAATAGACGTATTTTTTCAATCAAACAAGAACACTCATTACTAGAAAGTAGAATATCTTATAGCTGCATCAAAAATGTGTTACGGGTTGGGGCACACAGGTCTCCGACAACTGGCGTACAAATATGCACAAGCTTTGCAAATTCCTTATCCTGCTAAATGGGACACTGACGCTAAGGCAGGGTTGGACTGGCTTAAAAGTTTTAAGCAAAGACGTAGGAATTCCCTGTCTCTCCGTAAGCCGGAAAAGACCAGCTTGAGTCATGCCACTGCATTTAATCAAACTACAGTTAACAACTTTTTTGACAATCTGGAGCAGGTGATGGAAAAATACTGATTTAGCTCAGAAAACATATACAATTGCGACGAAACGGGGCTCGTCACGGTCACAGATCCACCAAAAGTATTTTCACAGAGGGGTCTGAAACAAGTAGGTCAGGCCACATCTTCAGAAAGAGCAACATTAGTGACGATGTTGTGTTTCATATATGCAAATGGAAATACTGTACCGCCGGAATTTGTCTTTCCAAGAGTACATTTTAAGGAGTTTATGCTTCATGGAGCACCAGCAGGCAGTTTAGGACTTGCCAATAAAGCCGGTTGGATGCCTGAAAGTAATTTTGCACTGGCTTTCAAACATTTTGTAAAATTTGCAAAACCTACATCAGACGCCCCAGTCTTATTATTGTTTGACAATCATGAATCTCACGTCAGTATTGACGTTGTCAGCCATGCAAAAATGAATAATGTGATTTTGTTGACATTTCCCCCATATACCAGCCACAGATTACAACCCCTAGACATTTCACTGTATGGACCGTTCAAAATCTATTTCAAAAGTGCCCAAAATGAATGGATGTTGACCAATCCTGGGAAGACGCTCGATATTTATCAGATGTCATCGATTGCTAATAATGCGTATGAAAGCGCGTTCACACAAAAAAATATTATTTCGGGCTTCTTGTCCTCCGGAATACATCCCCTTGATCGACATATATTCAAAGACTCAGATTTCTTAAGCTCCTATGAGACGAACCACGATATACCTACAACTACTAACATCGAATCTGACTGCACCCCACAACCATCAACAAGCAACTGTGAACCAGTATCATCACAACCATCAATAAACAGCATTGCATCTGTAAGGCCAGTCTCGGTAATGCCTTATCCGAAAGCATCACAGCGCAAGAATAAAGGTTTGCCGAAAGGAAGAAAGAGAGGAACTACTAGAATACTTACGGATACGCCGGAAATGAATAAACTGGATGAAGAAAACCACGAAAAATTAAGAAAAGAAAGTTTACGGATATCGAAAAAAGTCGGAAGAAGGATAGTAGAAGAAAGCACTAGTAGTGAATCCGATGTTGCAGACATCGAATTATTGGAGGAATCTGATAATGACATTCTGTAATGGTACTCCCTTTTAAACTCTTTGTGGATGCCCTCCAGCTAGCTCACGCTCAGTGATTTCTGCAAGGCGGTCCAGGTAACGGGTAGCTTTCCCAACTAATAACCTTCTTTACTCTTTTGCTCACTTCGCAGAATAAAAGCCTAAATGCATTTATAATGTGATTTTTTATTATAAGAAATTATCCTATCGACCCTACCTAGCTAATTATCCTAAATACAAACAGATCAAAACACGAATATACAAACTTAATTCTAACTTATCTTAACTGCTGGCTCAGGGCAAGGTGGCGTCCGTGGTAGTTCGATGGCTGGGCGGGATGGTTCCGTCCTGAGGTAGCCGGCAATAGACAGTCTGCTCGAGTCCTGGTGGACTTGGATTCCCACACAAGTTGGATCTCGCTGGTAGATAGTCCGCTCGACTCCTGGTGGACTTGGATTCCCACACACGTTGAATCTCGCACTTCTTGTTAGCCACACTAACGCACGCGAAAAACGCTTATTGCGCGTCGATTTCTTCGTTAATCCAATGCTACTTATTCGCTTTTATAGCTAAACACACAACCTACGACCAGGGGTGGTTTTTCTACGTAGGTTCTCTTCGGCCACTCGGTGCCGTCTGCCTCCCCTTTGCAAGTCCACCCTCGTTCTTTCGGCTATTTTCTCACGCCTCCCTGAGATGCTGCCGATGGTCTCAGGCCACTTGGATGGTCCGGCGTCTCCTACGTGACCGGAACAAAAGGTCGATCCCGCCGCCCGGACGTCTACTACTTGCCGCTTAACTAAAACTACTGTCCAATAAAGATTTACAAGCCGCTAAGTGCATTTAGGTTTTCCAAGATGTGATCTTCCAAGAAACCCAATAGCCAGAAAAGCTGACCCATTACAATTCTTGATAAAGATATGGATGTTGACGAACAAGAAGACTTAACATCGAATGATAGTAATGAAGAGTTCTTGATTTTAGAAGAAAATGATTTTATTTTAGTAAACTGTTCAACAAAGAAAAATAAGTTGTCCTATATTGGATGCATTAAAAAAAATTGGAAAATTCCTAAGACGATTTGGAAATTCAAACAAGTTTATGTATCCACCTAAGAAAGATATTTCAGATGTAGAAAAAGATAAAATATTGAAAAACCTGAAACAGCCCCTTAAGAATACTGGAACACTAAGAACACAAGGAATATTGATATTTGACTTAGACTTATATGAAGCAAAATTTGGGAAAATTCTCTAGGGAAATTGCGGAAAATATGATCGAAAAACATGCAGAGATAATAATAATTAAGTTTTGTTTCGTTTTTTATCTATAAGTATCTAATTTCTATATAATTTTGTAGTCGTCCCTTTTAATACACACGGTGTGTTGAATGGGACCAAATGCACTTTTTTGTTAAATGGTTCTAATTCTGTTCATAATAAAAAATAAAGTTTTTTGACAATGTTACTGTGTTCTATTCTTTTCAAGAGGCATGCCATATAAAAATTATTATTGATTGAACTTCAAAAATGAAATTTTGGGAAGTTAAATAAAAAAAAGTGTCCCAATCATGGCACTCCTCCATTTGAAACATGAGCGGCATGGACGTTAATTCTTCTTAATTTGTTGCAAGACCTAAATATAGGACAACAGCCATTGAATATTTTACTAGTAAAATATTCAATGGTACAGCAAAAGCAGTGTTTTGATATACGGATAAAACTTTTAGGGGTATTCTATATTCATGGCATCCTTGGGAGCTGCTACATTACTTACCAATGGTATTTATGCGTGGAAATTTATTTTGAAAGTACTGTGTTTCTGGAAATATAAATAAAGAATTGTGTTTGTATTGCATTAGCACCCCTTTTTGGAGTTCAACGTAGTGAACTGGGGTTTAAAAAAATTTTGTTCTATGTAAATATGAAGGGCTTGTCACTATTGTAACTAAAAAAAACTCTTGTTGACTGTTGTCAGCCAATGTCTTATATATAGCTGCACATTACAATCGTCTACAAGAGGTGGGCAAGTCGCCATCTAATGGGCTTTATTGACGTTGCCACTCTCGGTATAATTCGTAACTTCAGGGTTTTATAAAATAGGTGGCGCTCCGGTAGATTAAATCTTGAAGATGAGTGCTTAGGTAATTAACATTACATAAAGAAATATATAATTCAATTGGTTTGAGTGATTAGGGATCACAAGGTTAGGTTAATTACAGGTAGGTATTTATCTGAGGTTCCTATGTATCGGAAAAGCACAATATTTACATTTGTTTTTGTTTTATAGATCAACCAATTACACTCTACCAATTTTATGTTTTTAATTGTACATCACATTATTGTTAGAACTGGTACATACACAACTAAAAACCATGAAGAAAACAATTATTAAGAAATATTTTAGAAAGTAGCAAGCAAACTAGATGCTCTTTATATAATAATTATGTAGGAGAGTTATAAGATAGGACTTTCAAAGAAAATTGTACTAAAGGAGCGGAAGATGTTAATTTACAATTCTATTACAAGGAAGTACATTATTATTATTATTATTATTATTATTATTATTATTATTATTATTATTATTATTCATCATTCAGTATTCACAGATTTTAATCCGGTACAGTTGGTTTTTATTACGGCGGACTTAGTCAAGCCGTAATATTCTATTATTTATTGATAGTTACGTTTGCTGCATAAATTTTCTCACAATGGATGTGGTATTTAATAATACAGACTTCTGAATTTTTGTGTAGATATATGGGGATAAGTTTAGTCGTTTAAGTTGTTCGTGTAGACTCTTTGGAATTACCCCAGTAGCGGATACAATAATAGGTATTATATATTATACATTAGTTTGTTTCCACATTACACGGATTTCTTCAGCTAGAGGTTTATATTTTTCAATTTTGTTTTGATGTTTAGCTATAAGATTGTTGCTCAATGGTACCGAAATTTCTATTAGGTATGTTTGTCTGTTTGTTTTATCCGTTAGAGTTATATCAGGTTTATTGCGTGCTATGTGTTTATCTGTAATTATCTGCCTGTTCCAGTAGAGCTTCGTGTTTTCGTCTTCCAGTACCGTTTCTGGCGTATATTTGTATGTATGTTCTAGTTTGTCTATTAGATGATATTTGTATGCCAGTTCCTGGTGTATAATATTTCCTACGTTATCGTGTCTATATGTATAATCAGTTGGAGCTAAGACGGGACAACCGCATATAATGTGGTCAATTGTTTCTGTGGTTGTGTTACATTGTCTGCACTTGTCAGAGGGAATATTATTTTTGATTATATACTTCGAATAATTTCTAGTATTGACTACCTGATCTTGGATACTAAATATAAAGCCTTCGGTCTCTGCGAAAATACCACTTCTGCAAGTCAGCCACATGTTCGATCCCTTTTTATCTATTTCTGGCTTATTAAGTTGATAGGCATGTTTTCCGTGCAATTCTTTAGTTGCCCATTTTTGCATTTTCTCCAAATTTGTAGTGCATTTACTTTCTACAGGATCATCCTTGCTACTTAGATTTAATGGGGTGTAATTTTTATCTGCTGCAATGATAGTAGCGTGGAGATTGCTGTGATTTTCCTTTGAATAGAAATATTGACGCATATTTTTTATTTCTTGGGCCCATGCATTTTTGATATCTACCACTCCTCGCCCTCCTTCATTACGTGGTAGCGTGAATCTTTGCGTTGATGAATGCACATGATGCGCTCTATGTTTATTGAAAGCCATTCTTGTTAGTCGATTTAGTTCTTCTAATTCTGTTATGCTCCATTGAGTTGTACCAAAACTATAGGTCACAACTGGGATTGCATAAGTGTTAATGGCTTCTACTATATTTCGTCCACTTAGCCGTTTCTTGAGGACATTTTCAACCCTTTCTTTATATTTGTGTTTGATTTTATTTTTTATTGTATTGTGTTCAATGTGGTTTGATTGTAAACATCCTAGATACTTGTACGTCTCGTTTTCCTTCATGGCGTCTATGTATTGGTCTTCTGTTTTGTATCCTTCATGTTGCTTGTAAAGTCCTTTCTCAACTGAACTTGTTCTACATTTGTCTATACCAAACGACATGGCTATATCTTTACTGAACATTTCAGTGATGTTTATTAATGCATTAAGTTGATGATTGGTCGCACCATATAGTTTTAGATCATCCATATACAGTAAATGATTGATCCTGTGGTTTCTAGTTGCAGATTTAATGTAGTAACCATATTTGGTATTGTTGAGCATTCTAGATAGAGGATTTAAAGCTATGCAAAACCACAAGGCACTTAGGGAATCGCCCTGAAAGATCCCTCTTCTGATACTTATGAGATCTGACATTATAGCTTGAGCTTCTGTTTGTATCATCAGTGAGGTTTTCCATGTCTTCATGATAGTTTTTAAGAAATTTACAAGGACTGGATGTATTTTGTAAGTGTTAAGAACATGAATCAGCCATGAGTGAGGGACTGAGTCGTATGCCTTGCGGTAGTCTATGTATGTTGTGTATAGATTTCGTTGTTTAATTTGTGCTTGCTTCATGATGGTTGAGTCTACTATTAATTGCTCTTTGCATCCTTTTGAATTTCTTCTGCATCACTTCTGTTCTTCAAAAATAATTTGCTGATCTTCTAGATGTTGATTCAGCTTGCATGTAATAATTGATGTTAATACTTTGTATAGCGTAGGTAGGCATGTAATAGGTCGGTATTTACTGGGATTAGTGGTGTCTTCATCTTTAGGTAATAACTAATAAGTATGTCATTCCCTCAGTTAGAAAGTCGGGTGTTTCTTGAGGTTCGTTAATTAATTCTGTAAATAGCAGCGCTGTTTTTGTATATACAGAACTAAATGCTTTTAGCCAATAGTTTTGCACCTTTTCCGATCCTGGGGCTTTCCAACTATTTGATTTTTTAATTGCATTCTCTACATCTTTTGTTGTAATTTCGATCGCTTCCATTTCTTTTATTTGTTTAGTTTTTTTTTTCTTCATCTTTTATCCACGCGGCTTCTTTGTGATGTTCAATCGGATTTGACCATAACTTTGACCAGAATTCTATATGTTCCTTCTTTGGTGGATGTTTTATCATTTGTTGTGTGTTTTTATTATCCATATTTCTGAAAAACTTTTTTCTGTTATTTTCATTTGGTTTTGTCTCTTCCTGTCATTAGAGATTTTGTACCTGTTGAGTCTTTTTGATTTTGCACTCAGGTTTGGTTTTAAATTGTCAAGTATTTCTATATTACCCGACGATTGTTGGTATCTATTTCGGATTCTTTCTACGTGTTTTATCACTTTTGTTGATTTATTGCCTCTTGTTGCTTGAGTTAGACGTCCTATGTCTTTTCTAAGTTCTTCTATTTGTTTCTCTAATCTGTGTTGCCATCCTGGCTTATTCGTTGGTTTTGGACGGGTATTGTACCCTGTAATTAGCTTTTGGCCATGAAGAATTATAGAGGTAGCTGCTCCACAATAAATCAGCGTATGGAGTTCTGGAATATTACTGATATTGTTTAGTCGATCCGAGATTATGTCATTTATTTTACTATGAGTCTCTTCCGTGATTTTAGTCTGCCTAAGCTTTGGTAGTGCAGGTCTACATTTCGGATTCATATGATTGTACTTTGTATACATTTCTGCAAACGTATCTTTTATATTTTCGGTTTGATGCAAGCGCCTGTCTTTATTTTGCTCTAGCGCTGGTGCTTCACGATCTCCTTCTCCATTATTTTGTCCTAGATTTTCTATATTATTGGTGTGGCTATTTCTTATATTTTATTCTTATTATTATTATTATTATTATTATTATTAATTATTATTACTAGGTACAAGGTTCTTAAAATTATTACACAGGTTCCTAACTAAATATGCAAAATAAGTAAAAAGAATACTGTAAGAAAAAATGAAGTAAAATGCTTGCAAATGGAAGAGATTTGATTTTTATCTTGTATTAGACAATTGTTGAAATCACAAGATGCAAAAAAGTAACCTCTTAACCTTCCACAGACCAGTTAGTCTTTTACCTGTGTATTCATGATAATAATCTAAATATTTTTATACCCTTAAATTCATTTCTTGACGACAGGTTTATAATACCAAAACATCAGATTGGGTTTAAAGCCAAACATTCCACTTTGCATCAATTACTAGGGTCCCTGAAACCATCATTGGGGGATTTGAAAGCAAACAACATATCTCTGCAGTCTAGACTAGCTTTTCGATGCTCTCTCATATATAGAAAATTTTCTTTGCGCATCCATTGTTCAAAATTAATGTTTATGTGTATAATACGACCAGTGATAACTAGGCTTGTATCAAGGACCTATATATATATATATATGCATCCTGATATCATTGTTGCGTCCATACATTGCCAATTTACGGTTGCTATTGCGTCCGACGAATTATTGCGGCCGTATACCGGACGCAATAATGTAATCGCTAATAAAAATTTAAAATTCCCGCTGTTTCGTAATTTATTTTAAAAGCAGTGTAACCATCTTAACAATTTCCTCCAACCTGACAAACCTGCATTGCTCTAACATATTAAATATAGCGGCAAATTCATATAATTGATGGACGCAATATTGTTAGCCAGATGTATAAGGGAAGGGTATTTTAGTTCAATGCATTAGGCGCTGGGAGGGCGCTAAATATATACACTTTTCCGTATATAGAATGTACATTTTATATTTATTGCGTCCACGAACTGGCAACACTGTATTGCACTGCAATACAATGTTACATGCGGAGTCGGTGGTTTTCTTTGTACTTATGTTTGATTAAAATAAATCTCGAAATAAATGATATTCGTGTGTTATGTGTTAATCATGTCGCTCATTAATGCAAGAGGTTATAGAATGTTATACGCCTATAAAATAATAGGTATAAGTACCTAATTGTGTTTGTTTTGCTTTAGGTATTATTTAATGTCTTCTTCGTGCCTTTAGTACAGTGAAAGACAAATTAAAAAACTAGAACATTTTTAATTTTTGAATCATTTTCTGCCGAAGATATGTCATACTAAATGCATCAGTATTTTACGGAAACTGAGAAAACATTTCATATTCTTATAAATTAAAACGTAAGTTATTACAATTTGTCTCAGCATTCCTGTTTTACATCTCCCTATCTACCTATAATTTATATTTATAATCCCGAAATATAAAAGGCAACCCTCGTATTGAATTGAATATTAAAAATTTTATCAAACTATTTTTAAAACTTGTATAACTTGGTGTCACTTCATCAACTGATGTATTCCGAAATCTATCCGGCGAACGGAGGGTTTTCAAAGATACTAGAGTAGATATGATTAGATTCCGTTATTCAATGCAAAAAAATAAGGAAACAGTATTCTTCTAATTTTTGGAATTACTGTGCTACAACGTCGGAACGAAATGCTGAAATTTTCATTTTCCAACCGTATCTTTTAAATTAAAATAGTTAGTCGATATCTACTGGCACCAATGAATTCCTCTCAAAAATCTCACTAAATAGTGCCCAAATCATTTTCTTCTATCCTTGTTAATAACGGAAATTCCCATAAAATATTACGCTTGTAAGATTTAGTTAATTTCCTGAAAGTTAGAATTTAGATGTTGACTGCGTTATCCTTATCAACTACAAAAATGTCTCGATTAGGTAAATAAATTCTTTAAATTTTTTTATGCAGATGAAATAGAGAATGAGAGTTTTTGGAAAAAGAAAAAATATAATTGGTTTTGCAATCGGAAATTGCGGAACCCGCAATTGATATAAAATCTACGCAAATTAATGTAAATATGGATGAAAATTTACTAATGCATCAACAAACTAATGGTGAAAGTGACGTAGAAGATGAACCAACTTCTGAGAATATGATAAACTTTATTGCCGAACCTTCAACTTCGACGACTACTATAAAATTGAACCCGTAAATCCGAAAAAAAGGAAAGAAACGGACTTTTTTCTCATTCCTATTGTTCTTCTTCTCTGAGTGCTTTATCTCTTACGAGACGTAACGATTTTCTCTCCTATGCCTGCGTTGCGCGTTTAAAGTGCCACAGATATAGAGGACCTACAGCGTAACGTGGGCTCCGAACCATAGAAAGTGTAAACACTTCAACTCCAAAGAAGATTTACTAAGCAGAATACATCACTGGTTTGCCATTGCCTTGCGAGAGAGAACGGCCGTTAAAAATCCGATGTTCCGGTACTGGGAATTGAACCCAAAACCTTCCGCATAGAAGTCTAACGCGCTAACCTCTAGCCCACGGCCGCCTAATACAAAAAAATTATAAAGTGAGATTTACAATTTTAAACTATCCTACGCTTTCAAAGTATTATTCATTGATGCCAGTTGCGATCTTATTAATATATCAACATCGCATTTGTAGTAAAAAAAGTGGGAAAGAGGTATGCGTTGTACCCGATTTCGTTAAAAATACGAACTAGTTATGTTATCATTAACCGATTATATTCCTATTATAGATAGTAAACAATAATATTTATTTATTTAAATGTTTTTTTTTCGTTTTTAATACGGTTTAACACTGTAAATAAGCAAACAAAATGTTAATTAAAAACTGTATAATAATTATACAGGGTGATTCAGGCTATACTACTTTTTCCTTAGTGAGTTTATTATTAGGAATTGATTAACTATTTATGGTATACATAATATGTTTCGAATGATGTTCTACAACAAGGCGTAGTCAGTTTTTCGATTGAACGTCAAAGATGCGATATTCACTTTTTTCAAATGTAACCGCAATTCTTTGTTGGTTAAATTTAAAGTTCTCTAGATTCTATTAGCCTTTTTCCACTTTTCTTTAATTTGAAAGGGCATACAACTTCCTTCAAAAATTAAATAGCAGGCCGGGTGTCCTATCAGTGAAAATAATAAATAAAGTTTTTACAGGGTACCTATCACAAACTAAAGTAACTGAAATAAACGCCAATACAATATTTGTTTACATAAAATCTATTAACGCAGTTTAGTAGTGAGAGGTCGCTCTTTATTTTTTAAAGAAATATTTTTTGGTCATAGTATGTGTGGCGTTTTGACGCCAATCAACAAACAGGTTGTAGAGCACATTTCGAAATACATGCCTTTCAAAACTAGCCAACTAACATCCCTAATAAAATCACTAAAAAAAAGTCGTATAGAATGGTTCACTCTGTATAATTCACGTGGGATGCATTTTATATCTATATCCGCTTACGTTGTTCCTGTTGATTTTGGGAATTGCGTTCGATACACATTAAAAAAAAGTATCAAGAGTAAAATTCATGTAAAAAGTTGTATGATGATAATCAAACTTTCACATTCACATGATAGGCAGAAACAACATTTGTGTCAAAAGATCAAAATCACTCGATAATTTTTTTCACGTTTTTTCCCAGTGATAAGTTTTTATTTCTCTCTTTGAAAACAAGTGCTAATATTATAATTAGAGCTAGGATAGTTAGGCAAAATAAAGTCTCGAAAAAGGCAGGCAAAAAAGCAAAAAAAAGATATAAAAAAGCAGTAGAAAGGCAAAAATAAAGTGAAAAAAGGCAAAAACGAAAAAAACGGCAAAATTACCAACATAGGAAAAAATAAAAAATTACAAAATCTGAAGAATACTTGAGGAAATTAAAAGAAACGGCGTTAACGTTGACACTTTCGAAAATTGTGACAAACGGGCTGATTCAATACAAAACTTCTTCCAGACAATACCTACTGGTCGCCTCACTAAATTAATCTCAAGAAAGTAATCCTTCTGAGAAATTTTCAGCCGGTAGCAATAAAGGGTAAAACCCACTTAAGCCTCTAACCTTAAGTGCTGTGGGAATAATACTTTCTACAATCTATTTTAAAAATTTAAAATGTGCAATTTTCTTGGAAAATTGCTAGTACAAATTTTTTTAAATTAAAAATTTAATAACTAGATTTCTTAAAATTTACATTTAATATACCATAAAAGGCACAAAAAGGCAAGAAAAATAGGAAATTCCTCAAAAAAGGCAGTTTCCATAAAAAGACGCAAAAAAGGCAAAATAAAATTCGCATTTTTGAATTGCACGCATTCTAAAACGAATTTAAAATTGGGTCTGCCTTTAATCCTTCAATTTATTAAAAAAGGCAATTTGCCTCACTATCTATCTATCTAATTATAATAAAATGAAGCATAAAACTTCTGTTTTGTCTTCTGACTACTAATTTTTAATATACAGAGTTATTCAGTTAAGAGTAGGAGCCTGACAAGTAAAAATGCAACACAAAATGCACATAATCGAATATACCGAAAATGTGTATGGAGAACACGTTTACTGTCTGCAATGTAAGTAAAGCTATTTTTAGAACACTAATGGTCAGGAAATCAGGCAACATGGCGGATGCAGTAATGTGCGTGAGATGGTATGGAAACTGTACAAAAAATATACAGTGGTCGCAATAATGTTAGCAGAATGAAAGGAGTCACTAAGGTACGCGATATGAAAAAAAATATATCACTTTAAAAGCACGTAGACAAACTTTAAAAGGAGCGATCGAAACCTGAAAATTTTCGTGAGAAGTAAAATAACTTGAATATCTTTGTCTACTGCGCAGTAATTTCTAAGTGGGACGCAATAAGACCTGGGTTTTATGAAAGGAGCAAATATTAATAGCAGGAATTTATATAAATCTATATATATATTATATATATAATTCTATGTTGTATTTTATTATTATTATAAAGTATAAATAAATATTTATACCTAAATAAAATGGATATTTGAAAATGTTGAACTTTCAAATGAAATTCCTGGAGCCGGGTCTGTAATTTTACGAGCATTTACAACGTAAAGATTAACCAGGAATTATCAGGCACCCTTCGGTGAGGTAATAACGATATAACTTGAAAGAAACCATAACACTCTCTCTCACTCTTTTGCAAGAAAAACGTTTGCAAATAAATGTTTAACATACATTTCCCGAACTGACTTGGTCATAAATGTACTGGTTTAATACGTTTTTAATGCAACCTACACATTTAAAATGTTTAAAATATCATAGAATATTTGAAAGATGGATTTTCTTCAAATATTGTGAGCCTTTCATCAATCTATAACATAATAAAATGTAATAAAACATCCCCTTTCAAGAACTACGGTTTCGTATATTTTGTAAACAAAGTCTCTATATTTTAAAAATCCTAGAAGGAATCACCGACAAGCTTTCTCAGAAAATAGGAAGTCAACCTACTAAATATCTGATAAACGGATTTCCATTTAATTTCTAACACGATAGAATCTATCACGTCACAAAATAAATGAAAGTCCTTTTTCGATCATTTCGAACATATTGGAAACGCTCTAGTTTAGAGTACTTTATCTTTAAAATAATTTAACGTTTATACCAAATAGATTAACCGCTTTTCATTAAACTGGCATGGAAGTTAGAAATTTCCAAAAACTCGTAGTGGGGTTAACTGTGAAGTTAGAAAAGAGAATTTACAAAAAACATCCTTGTTAGATTTCTCTAGCATACTGTAGTTTGCTTCAGGATTCAGATATTTTCTTAAGTGTAATATTGTAGATCCATTTTTAAGAATCTTTCAACTTAAGGTTTCATTAAAACAAGATTAGTCTTGTTGGGGTTATCAAACACCGCATAGTGTCCATACATAACTATCTTTAGGCGACTGTTTAAGTTCCTGGAGATCCAAAACACACATTTCTGTAAATGTCATATTAAAATTTTATTGCGTAGGACTAGTGCTCTGTATACAATATCAACACTTTAAAAGATTACAGATATAACGAACACTTCATATCAATGTTTACATAATTAACAATATGATAATAGTTGTCCCAATAAAAAAAGTCTCATCCGTGACAATGTATCACACATTGCCGTGACCAGGATTCGAACCTGGGTTACTACGGCCACAACGTAGGGTCCTAACCACTAGACGATCACGGCTACCGAGACGTTGTTTGTTAAAACGTTACTCTAAAAATTGGAGTAGCGGACTTTCGTTCACGCTCTGAATAACAAAATTGATTCTATAGAACTTAAAGATGTTATGTTTGCAAGATTATTACTGGCGATCATCGGATACAAAGTAGGTTTTGTATAGTGTGTAGTAATGGTACAAAATAAATCCGCTAGTGTCATTATCTGAAACTTCTCACAAAAACGCTAGAATGGGTCTGAAAATTTTAATTGTGTGTTGTGTTTTTTTTTTGTACTTTTTTTATATTTTTTGATATAATGGCGGCATAAATGTATAATACTTGGCTTATGTGTAATTGATAAGTATATAGTATTGTTTTCTATTCGACTATTTAATTGAATCATTTCCGTACTTACGGAAGCTTTTCCGAAAGCTTAAACTGATGTTTTAATCTACAGAACAAAAAAGTAATAATTATAAATATAAATAATTATATTTTGACAATGTTTATCAATTTAGAGCCTGGCAATTGCGACGGAATGAAGAAAATATCCCAAACAGCTGCGCGTAATGGGTTTATCTTTCAGGAGTAACTATGCGACCTCTCAAATACAAAACCTGTAGGCTAAACAGAAATAATACTGATTTAATTCCAAGTATTCGTTAAGTAGACTTAACAATAAGTAAGGTTTATTTGATAAACGGCTTAGGTTTAGGTAGAGTCCTAGATTGTAAAGAGTAATGACATGGTCAAGGTCGCCGCCATATTCCTTCCAATTTTGAATGTGAATGTATAGGAAGCATATGAATTTAAAAGTTTTTACTGAATACAAACCATGTTTTAAAAACAAAATAACCAAAGCTGCATCAAAATTTTATTAGTAGGTAAATGTAAAATGACATAATAGTTAATACAAACAAAACAAAAAAATAATAATAGTATATTTGTAACCTCATAGTTATACTGCTGTAAACCTTCCAGCCCATTTTCTTTTTGCTTGAGATTTTTAAACGAAATAAGATATACCTCGATATCAATTTCTTTTTAATATTATGACATGCAGGAAAATTAAATCCTTCAGTTTCCTTTGTAATAATTTTGTTGAATGCCAATTTTAAATCAACATTTTGATTCTCAAGCAAATTATGACTGGCTTGAAAAAGACGCTCCATACACAAAAAAAGCTTGAATGTGTTTGAATTACAAAAAAATAAAGTATTTCTTTTGAAACACTTAATTTTTGTTAATTTCGCCACATCTTTCACAGATTCACAATAATTTTTATTGCCCAAACTATTTATGCAGACTAGACATGTCCTACTTGTTTTGTTTATGCTACTTATAATATATCCAATTATACTATATAATGAGTTGAACTCACTATTGTTTAACTGGAGTTCTGGCTATTCCTGAGGGACTATAATCTGGAAAGTGTCTGCAGTTTCCTTTTTCTTATCATTAATGCAAGACAAAAAATACCTACCGTCTTCATTATAATTTGTTTTAGAAACATCTGCTAAAAACTGGTAAACAGAAATCAAACGCAAATTTTGCTTAAACTGCAATGCAGTTGGCACAATTTGTTTGGTTCTGTTTGTACTAGAGAAGAGATTTTCCAAACAATCTTGCGCAAATCTCGATGTCAAAAGAAAAATATAATTTTTTTCATATAAAAAATAATTTTGCGCATCTAATATTGATGTTGTTGAAATCAAAGCATCTGTTTGAAAGGGTTTCCGTGCCCTTGATTTTCCTACAAAAAGTTTTCTAAAAATATCAATAAAATTATTTATGAAATGAATAGCCTCTGGGTACGATTGCTCATTAAATTTACTCAGCGCTGAGCTAGGGTGTCTTGATGACATGTAGTAAAACCATTTAGTGATAATCTCAATAAACCATGCTGTAGTTAAATATTCTGGTTTGTTCAATTCTTGAGACATAAATTTTAAGCCACTTGCTACATCGTGGCTTATGACATTTGTGTAAGAATTTTAATGATTTTTGATAATTAATCAAGTCAGTTATGTGTTGTGCTCAAGACATGGGGAACGTCAGCTAATAAGTATATTCTGCGACTGTCATATAAATTCTAAAGGATGAATTATATAATTTTTAATTTCTGTTTGTCTTCCAGCGGTAATGCGGAAAGCATGTTGCGAAACGTTTATACGCTGCATCAGTGCTTACACTTCAATTATTAAAGCAATTAACCTAAAACAATAAAAATAAAACTTGAGTCCAAAGGACACATATATTTATAAACTAATCACATCACAAATTCATCTATAATCACCATTAATAATAATATTTAAGACAAATAAACACAAGCTAACAAGTAAATACATAGGCTTCCAAATGCATGCCACGTTTGTTTGGAAGGTTAATGGCGGACGCAAGCGACTTTCATCCTTATATCCCAACAGCCAATCAAAACGAGGACCACTCATGTCATTACTCTTTACAATCTAGGACTCTAGGTTTAGGCATATAATCAATCACTTGCTTGTATGTAGTTTGATAAATAAGTATAATAAATTTTATTGAATAGGGAATATTATGCAGCCAAAAACATCAAAATTTAGGTTTAAAAAATGAAAATGCACTTCATAAATCT
>JABXWE010103144.1:0-40974 GCA_014611495.1 Limonius californicus | reverse complement strand
CCCCCTGGAACCACTTTCGCATTACTTCAGGGGGGTGCGGGCGTCCCTTACATACTAAACATTCTTGCAACATGCACCCTAAACTTAACTAAGCGAAATGCGATCGCCCCAGCTGGGATTCGAACGCGCCAGTCGATCGGTCACATTTCGCTGTGACCTGCAGTGGCAACGCGTTCCCGCACTACTCCACCGAGGCTCCCCCAATAAAATACAATGAAATTGTATATAAATAAAATGACAATTCAAGAAATGTAATAAACCTTATTATAAACAAGTTATAGTCGTTTATAAGTCCAAATCTTTTTCAATTTTCTTCTTGGCACAATGAAATATTTAGACATATTAATAAAAAGAAAACTCAGAAAGTTGATTGTTCTTATGTTTTCAAAGCCGACTTGAAAGCAAAATTAATAATGAATAACATTAATGTGCATTTACGATTGGTATTAAACAATTGAATATTTCGGCCATTTTCAACTGATTTTGCAAATTTTACAAAGAATACGATTATGACAAAAACGGCGATAGTTGTATTTAAAAATAGAAAGTTGATATCGGTTCCGACCAAACCGGAAGTGAAAACTGAGGTTAAAGAATGCTTAAAGTTCCGAATTTAGATGGTATATCTTAGTTTACAATTTCAGAATAATAAGTTTAAATACAAAAAAGTTACATGCTGTTATTTCTTCTCGTGGTGACCCGGTATAAGACATTTAAATTAAAAGTATCAGCATTAGTATTTGCAGTGATAAGCAATTGCTAATCTCAATATACCATAAATATAAATGTCAACCAGGATATGAATATCTAGAAACTAGCAACAAAAATTAGTTATGAAATTGCTTCACCAATACAAATTGCGGAGACGTATGTTCCAACCCATATAATTAGTTTATCATAAAACATTTTATCACTATTTAAATTCTACAGCGGTAAATTTTGTTAATTAAATAAGACTTCTGCGGCTATTTTTTCCTTATTAAGTACCAATTTTTTGTTTTTTATTTTACAACCTTCACTTTATAAACTTTTACTCTTGGTCATTAGTTGTTGAGAACTGTGGTTGTATTTATGGCCATTTACTAGTGTAATAAAATGTACTTAATACTACACTGCATTTGTTATTAAATTTGAGCAACGTTTTGGTATAATTCAGGCGAATAACAGTAATTTTTAGAAAATTTTAATACATACGTTTTGGCTTTTCTTAATTGTGAGAATTAGTTAAAAATTCTCATTTTGTACGGAATAAAATAATTCAAATGTTTTTAAATTTGAATTAGAATAACTGGTTCTGAACGTTTTGCCTGTTGTTGCTTAATTTTACTGAAACGAATTACTTAAATACTATGTTTGCTGCTATTGCATAGTATTTTGTAAGAACTTTTCAATGAGGAATCATAAAGTGGGTATTACCACTGAAATTTTTTTGTTGGTTTCCATACGAGTCATAATGTCGATTTTGGTTTCTAGAAATTTGCTATACCGATTTTACTTCCAGAGATATAACGCATTGTACGTTTTTAAAATGACACCCTGCTTATTCTTTCTACGTACAATTGCCAGAATCTCTGCTTCTGTTATTTACAATCTGATTACGCGTATTCAAAAAAAGGAAAAACTATACGATTGGTGATGGTGCAGTATCCCTATAGTATCACCAAAAAATGTATACAACTAAGTAAAACAAAACAAAAGAAATATATTATCAAAAAATGAGTTTTTTGTTATGTGAACGAAGCTGAAATATATACCTCCTCTAATTGCAGCTTACCCTGATTGATCTGAGTATAATTTCAATGTAATATATAATACAACACCTGTAGCGGATTATTTATGAATAACATCAGACCGTAATGGATTGTTTACTTTTCATTTACGCAAGATTTATTTTATATTTTGATACAAATTATTAGTTGCACTCTATTAGCTTCCCTATAAAGTATTCATTTCAATATTTTTAACGGGTTTTGTGCTTACGGCTGTTAAATGTTATTAGTTCCAGAAAAACGTTTGCAAACAATGTGTTAAACATTTCCCTTGTTTAACTGGTTTCTTTGTGTGCAAATAAGAGCGTTGCTATAGCATTTGATATTATATTCATTGTTACATTGAAATAACTTTTAACTTAGTTGTATTTGTATTTTGTAGATGAACATAGTTCTTAATAACATACAACCTTTTATTTCGGTTTAAATACCGTATTATCATTTCAAGAATGTCGGCAGTTCAAGGTAAATCTTTCCAATCCAAGTATGACTAGAACTCTTAGAATTTTCTTAATCCCACCGATTTGCTAATTCGTATTAATACTGGATTATTCACGAGTGATGAATACTATGTAATTATACGAATTCATGGATTCAATTCTAATTTAATTGTATTGCTAACTAAAGATAATATATTTAATTATAAAGTCATTTTTTGCTGACAAGTAAATTCAAATAAAGCCCAACTGTCAAACTTATAAATTAAATTTACGTTTTTTAATCTCTAGTGGATTGGGAAAATTCTGTATGGCTGGGATTGAAATGACCCTGTATACAAGCTGTTTCTTTAAGATTAGATACGATGTATTAGTTTTTCTTTTATACATTAGTTCACGAAAGAACTTTAGACTTTCATGTGGGTGGGCATGCAATTTCAGAGATTTGGTCTCTTTATGCTGCAGCTGTTTGGGTTAGAAGGGTTATCGGGTTGACGGCTATCAATGTTTATACAGTAACCTTGTAATTTAAAATAATCAATTAAATAACAATATTTGCCGTTCGGCGTATTTAAGCATGTAACTGTATATTAATCAGCTATAATTGCTAGAGGACTTCTCTTTGTACGTCCCATCCAAGGCGGACGTTTAGGAAATTATGCCGTGGCTCATGAACTTCTTCAAAAATCTTACAATAAATCTTGTGATTCTGTAATAAATGTTGCAGAAGTTGTTGAATCAGTTAGAGAAATGCTTTTTACATAGAATTAAAGAATAATTTCCAAATTTGACGACGCAATAACAATAACCTTGTTTACCTAAAAATACCATGGCCAAGGACTGTTATGATAAATGCTTCTTGCCATGGCCTACTAGATATGAGTTCAAATTTAGTATGGTGCGATATCTCTCAAGAGAAATATGTTATTCAAGGAATTGGAGACACAACTAGATTTTCAGCGTTTTCAGACGTCTATTACTACATATTGGGATTGTCTATCACTGTATAATTCAATGAAAACCCCTTGACGAGAGCGACATGGGAGCGAAAACATTTGGAATGTTGCGGTGAGAGTACTGTCATACTGTAATTAGCAGCATATTGGTAATTCGTAAAGAATAAAATTGCATCAACAATGTACAACTTTCAAATTTGCATTCCGTAATTTTTTTCTTTCATCAAGTTTTGCTAAACAAACAGTACATATCGGTTTTTGTCGCTAGTTTCCTAATGATGTTTGATCGATTTTCGTTTTTTAAATAGACGTGCCATTCATATACAAATTACTTCTAAACATCTTCTAAAATTGTGTGCATTTTGTGTTTTATTATAAAATCCTTAGTTTAATCAGTAATGATATATGAAAGTGGCTTTTTGTTTGCTTTGTGTGTTCTGTTATGTACAACTTCCGAAACTTATTAAATTATTGTATATTATATACATTTATTTTAAATTACTTGGAAAATGCTGTATTTGGACCCATTCTCTCGAATTTATAAATAAAATGCACAATATAATATATTTACAGGGTGCAAAATATGTAACGTTTAACCAGTTTTTACAATAAATATGAAATAATTCGTAATTTCTGCATTTAGTTGAATTTATAAGGCAACTAAAGAATCCAAAAGGAAATTATCGAAATTTCTTAATTTACCATAGCTAGAATCATTAATCGATTTTCTTTATATTGGTTGAATTGCCCCATCTTTACTGTGTTGATTTTTGCTGGTAACTTTTTGGACATTGATATGTTTAAATTACTAATCAAAATACATTATATTGCATTACGAAGGTGTAGTTATGCGTCATAGCGTGTGCTTCTTGTGTAGTTTACTTCGGTTGGTTTCCATAGCAACATATGCCTGTGAACAAAACATTTATCCAAAAGCACAAACCCAGTATGGTACTGGCTTAAATGTGTAACGAAATACGTAATATATTAATGAGCAAGGTCTGTTATTTCAGTTTGTTTGATTTTGTTTGACCTAAACTTTCTGAAAATTTTGATGTTGCGAGATTGTGCTTTTTGTGTTGGTAGTGGTGGAAATACATCACATTTAATAGCTAAATGCTTTTCTGTTCTTTTAAGTTTAAATTGCATTTATGTCTTATGCAGTTTCTTAAGGGCGATTTTACATTCAGCTCATTGCACTAATAAATATCAAACTGACTTAAAATAGCCCCAGCTGAACAAATAATATACGGAACTAGCAAAATATTATAGTTCGACTAAGTACTGACGATTTGGATTATTACCCCTGGATGGCATTGATTTCAAAATAGTTATAAGCAAAAAGAAACGCGGTATATAGTACAAATTGGTTAAATTTTCACTATTAGTCGGAATCGACTTATATTCGGACTTATATTTTAGGAACAAAAGTGAGCGATATTGGTTACATTTAAAGTAATACTGAAAATATGTATGAAAGTGTGGTTGTGTTTGTATTGTTAGAGATTATGGTATTCGACCAAGGATTATTCGGTTTAGCATATTTACAGTGTACCTTCTCAAAAATGTTTTATTTGCAAATTTTGAATGAAATATGCTGTTCTTTTTGTGTGTTTGAATTATCCCACGGGATTCATGTATTTCAGTAGACATCTATAACATTGATCAATCCAACATTGGAAGCAGCGCTTACATGCAACCTTAATAATTCCCATATTGTGTTCTGCTTAATTTATTGTAGATAGTCTAATTTCGAATCCTTGAAAACTTGTTAATTTGTGGGAAGTCATACAGGGCAAAATCTTGCACGTGTGTTCTGGATAAAAATTCAGTAGACATTGCTTTTTCAAAATGTTTTGTCAGGTTTACAACAAGATTTTTAATACACACGCTATTCCTGAGTTAAACGTATTTTAAAAACGGATCGAATGAAACAATATCGTCACAGTTACTGGTGTTGTCGTGAATGTAGCAGCCATTGACCATATGTAACCATGTTAGGTTATAGATAAATAGTCAATTTTTTATTGTATATAATTATATTTCCAGCGTTATTTTAGTTAAATATATAAATTACGAATTATTTTAACCTTTTGACTATTGAGACTGGTAGTATTGAATTCGTTAAGCCCGTAAAGAAAAGAAAACTTCAAAATAATGTTTAAAAAATTTATCCCTAACGCTTGGTACACCAAGGTTGCTTCATACTTGCGCTACCCGAATATATTGCACATTTATGTACTGTTGATTAGGGCTGCGCATATTAATTATTTTTAAATGTTCTCTTAATCGATTTTACCATTTTATTGTCTCATTAATCAAACTTTGAATGAGCTTTATTAATTAAGCTGTACATATTATGTATTTACATTATTTTATTATTTTTTATGCGCAATTCTCAATAGATTAGGAAACTGTTTCGATATTTTTCAATCATGAAGCATTTCAATACATTCATGCGTCTGTTTACATTTACTATCCATCGAAAATACCATTTTGTAGTGATTAAACAAATGCTTTTATGGGACTGTACATATTGATAGAATAATCGATTAATCGTACTTTCGATGATTCGATCATTTGATTAATTGATTATATATCATTAATCAAGTCAATCGATTATGTTTGCTAATGGGATTATGAATCCTGATTTCCTTAATTGCATTTTACTGTCATTGTAGCTTATATCCCATTTGATCTTGAGCCAGTATAACCAAGTTATTGTTTAATCAAAAGCCCGCAACGAGAAGGATAGAAGAGCCAACCATATGGAATGGTTTTTATCGCATGCTTTCAATTTAATATGTGCTGAAAAACATAAATTAAAATTGCATAACACATCTGTAGTAAAAGTATTAATATCTATACAAATTCACGTTTCATCACTGGTATTTTTGGTAATTGTTTTTACGATTACAACTAATAAATGCAATAGTGGGAAGGATAACATTTACCAAGTGCTGGTAGAATATGCCGAAGATGTATTCGAAATATCGTCGATATGGTCAAACCTGTATTTCTAGTATATTGAAGGCGGTAAATACATATATTTCTGCCAGTAGTAAGTAAAGTACAACCATTATTTTAAGGCCGAATCTTTGAGCCGCTGTTATCTTGTCGTTTCCTCTCAGCGTGAAGCTTGTAATGCATTAACAAAAGAATGAGCCGTTGTTACTAGTCTACAGCTCTGTACTCGGTGTGCGTATTTTAAAATTGAAACTTAACGGTATTTTAATATATTTCTTGTATAGAAACTTTTGAAAATTAACAATGAAGTAAAGAATTTCCCTTTCTATTTGTTGTTCGGATGAGTAAGGTAATTAAGTTTAATGACTTGGCATTGTATACTTTGCCAAAATAAAGGGTTGATGCACACTTAGTTGTAAATTTGTAGCGTGTAGTAATTGTACACAGATATTAATGTTATTTGTGTTCCGCATTATTATGGATCTTTGGAGACCTTTTGACTGCGATGTTGATAGTGGTAGCGTCGAAGAAATTGATGTTGTAAGTTTAGATTCCAGTCATTGCAGTAGTGATTCTGAACAGATAGAAGAAAATGAAGAAAAAATGCGTCGTCACCTTCCCGTTGAAGCGCAACAAATTATTTTAAACGTCTACAACATTTTAAAACACCAGGAATCAGTAAAATTTTTTTAGATGGTAATAATTACGGCGTTATTAAACGTGTTTCGGAATTGACAGAAGTTCCCTATAGAACTGTGCGTCGCATAATAAGAAGAGGATGTGTGAAAGACCGTAAAGAAGCAGTAACTCGGCAACTTAAGAAAATTGATGTGGCAACAAGAGAAAGTATATGAGATGTTATTCATGATTTTTATAAGAACAATTCCGTTCCATCTTTAGAAAACGTGCTGCAAAAAATTAATGAAAAACACCTTCTTACTTACAAAAGATCGGAAACCCTGAGGAATTTAGTGATAGATATGGGATTTCAATACAAAACCATAAACAAACGACAATACGTTATGGAGAGTGATCGTATTGTGCGGTTAAGGGAAGAAATAGAATCATCTTGATGAGAAAATCGGGCAATTGTTTGGTTAGATGACACGTGGTTCGATACACACGATATTGTAAATAAAGGTTGACTGATGGTACACCAAAAACAGTTTTGGAGATCCCACCGTCAAAAGGAAAACGAATTATTATTATACATGCCGACTCCGAAAATGGCTTTTTAAACGGACGTTTAAAATTATCAGGTAAAAGTTGTAAGAGTTCTTTCCCGGATTACCACCAAGATACGAACGTAGATATGTTCGAAAATTGGTTTTGCGAATATTTACTCCCAAATATTCTAAAAAATAGTGTTATCGTAATGAATAATGCATCTTATCATTCGAGACAATTACAAAAATTCCAAACAAAAACACGAGGAAAGCTGACATATCTTTTTCGCAAGATAATAATATTCCTATAGCTGATAACGCTAAAACCAAAGAGAAGTTGTTGAAACTTTTAGAAGGAAGAAATTTGCCGAAGAAATACTTCGTCGACGAAACTGCACTTAGAAGTCGATTTTGTGTTTTATGATTACTAGGATCGACCGATACTGATGTATCTATCGGTTATATCGGCAGCTTTGCTGATTATCGGTATCGGCAAAATCTTGCCGATATGTTATTTACAAATACGTTTATTAATACGTAGAAACAAACAATTATTACATTAAAATGACGAATCGGCAAATGTATTTTTTTATTTTCAACAACATCCGTAAATCAGGCTTAAAGGATAAGGATAACATATTTTTGGCAAAAATAAAAACAGGCTTGTTGTTTTTAACTAGCTAGATATCCAAAGGAAGAATTACACAATCAGGTGTAAAATGAGTGAAATAATAAACAATAATATAACATAAAACATTAAATATTAGTTCAACTATAAATTTTAAAAGCTGCTAAAGATCTAAAGACAGCATTAAGGAATTAAGATATTAAGAAAAGTTTAAATTCAAATTGTAATATGTTAATAAAAAATAAGTAAGAATATTACAAATAAAAAACTAATAATCAAAATTCAGCTTTTCCAAGTTATGGTTCCACCATGAGAAGGGATCTTGTGTCCTAGGGATTATTGCGAGTATATTCTCGGTCAAAAACGCTTGACAATGATTCTGGAGATGATACTTTCTTTGAGCAACACTTGAACTGCTACCGCAGCTTGCAAATTCTTCATATGAATCCCAAAACAATGTATGGGGATTAGTTTTACTTATTTTTGCGGCTGATGGACCACTATCCATTTGTATATGTACCTTTTTACGCATTTTTTACTCACGTTTTAGCTAATTACCTTACTGTAAGATGCTTAGTTATTTATGTTAACTATATTGTATTATGCAAATCTTCGTTAAAAATGTATTTTAGATGTGTACAAGTTAGCTTTACTGATATGCCGATATAATATCGGTATCGGCTTGTGGTATATCGGTATCGGCCGATTATCGGTATCGGCAAAAATTTCTATATCGGTCGAACCCTAATGATTACCTCCATATTACTGCGAGTTTAATCCGATCTAAATGATATAGAGTATATTAAAAACGACAGTTCGAAAAAGGAATGCGTCTCCCTGGATAAGTGATAGTGTTTTGAGTTTAATTAAAGACGTTGTGCCAGAAATTGATAAACTCTGGAAAAACTGTGTGCAGCAGCCAGCATGTACTTAAAGTGGAAAAAAAATATTCCCCAAAATACAAGGTGAAACCGTTAATAATAAGTTTAGACGGCGATTCTTCAGTATTTTCTGAATATTCCCATTCCGACTCGGATTAGTTTTTCAAGTTCTATTTAATTAATTAATATATATGGATTTAGAACAAATAGTAGTAGATTTTAATTATTTAATTTATAAGCTGTTTCGGAATAATTTGTTCTTCCGATGTTTTTAACCGTTTCATTGATATACGCATTAATTAATTAATTACTTTAACACGTATTATATACAACCTTAAAATCTGTTTTAATAGTTAAAAACTTACGAACTAAGTAAAAGTTATAAACAAGTAAATATGTTTTATTTAATTAGTTTAGATTAGTGTGCGGTGTGCCATTTGCAATTTCCAATTCGTTATTAAATTCAAAATTAATGCTCCCCGTTTTACTCCTATGTAATAAAAAAGGAATTTGTATATGATATAAAAATGTGTAAAATTTACCTGAATACGCTGGCTGGTTCTATTTGAGTGTCCCCTATCAGTTACAGATAATCCCTAAGTCAAAGGCTTAAAGATTCGGCCTTAAAATAATGGTTGTACTTTAGCATACCAAATTGTAGAAACAATACAACTATTTATTTATACAGCAGTTTTCCAAGAGAACCCACCATACCAAACCATAACTTGACGAAGTTAATTAAAATTTTCGGCAACCGTGTTTAGGATTAGTCCAACCTTCTTACTTATCTAATTATACTTTATAAGCCAGTTTTCATGGTCTACTTTTATCACTTAACACTGACTGATTCATTTCTCCATTTTAAGCCGCCGTTAAGAGTACGAGCAGTGACGAATGCATTGATCCGTGACGTTATATTATTTGCTCGTTCAGATGCTTTTTCCTACGCGGAGTCTTGCTATATTCCATTGCCACTGCTTCGCCTTGAAGCACTGACGCACCAGCCCCGTTGTCCTCGCCAGACGCCAAGGCTTTGCTCGCGGCGCGCCTTGCAACCTCTACACATTCATTGAATATGCGATAACATACGAATACAACGATGCACTCGTTTAGGCGACCGGAACGCGGAAGTTGTACAGTTTAGCTAAAATAGGAGGTTTTCCTCTGATAAAAATCGTATTAGCATCTATTTTCGAAAAGGCTGATAGATGTGCTTACCAAAGAACTATGGCGATGATTGTAGCGCTTTGATATTCCAGGCATATTAATTTTAAACGACGTAAATCCTTTCAAGGAGCATCTGTTATGAAAGATGAGATGAATCAAAGTTCAGTTGCCCAGATTGTGTTATGAATAGTGCAGACTCAGCTTCGTTAGAATGCAAGCTCATTTTATGAATTAGATTAAATAAAAAGTTTTACAGCGCCCATAACTCACTTTCCTACATGTTGGTATTCCATACGATAGATAAATTAAAAATTTATCAAAAGCTTTATACAGTCGAATTCGGTTACAACATCTTTGAGACTACAAATATTTGCTCACTGTATCCTTTAAACGTGATATCCGGATAATGAAAATTATTTACCGTGCGAAAATTATGATACAAAGATTATTGTTAACAAAAATATATTTTAATACTCTAAAAATGCCTATAAACCTACCATAACCATTAATTACTAAACAAAAATGCTAAAATCTATATAAATGTACATACAGTTCAACTTAGTGATAACGAGACCTTCAGGACTACAAATATTCACTTGATCGGAAAATTTACCATGTTTATATACGCCGTTGAAACTTGATATAACAATGTATTTCCTAAACATTTATTATATCCGGGATCTCGTTGTACCCGAGCTCGTCTGGAATTGGTTGGACGTACGTATTACATATTGACTACGATATTTTCGCTACTTGTTGTTACCAGTAATTGTTTCTCTGCTTTAAATCTTAAAGAACTTTACATCTAAATATATATATAAAACTGTATATTTTCTCGGTTGAAACACAGTGAAACTCGGATAACGACATTGATGGGACTACAAAATTTTGTTGTTATAACCGAGTTGGGCGCTATAACGGAACACATGGCATTAGGTATCTAAATACTTTTTTATTGCATAATGACGTACATAAATGTTTTTTATAAAGTAACAACACAATTTTTTTAAATGATAGTTACTTAATATTTTCTGGTTCACGAAAACATGTAATTTCTGTCTGTTGCACTAAGATTTTCTTCCAGTGCAGATTCTGTCAAAACATTTCCTACAGGTAGGAACTTCAAAAAATCGTTCTAATAATCTTGCAGCATCTAAAACTTCACTTAACTTCGGAAGCGGCACTTCCCTATCTTCTAACTGCTCTTCTAACCTTGTCGTTAACCAGATTTTTAACAATTTGGCGGTCATCTAACAATTCAATTGTCATAATATCTATCAACGGACACCTATATATGCACTAAATGGCACAGCGCAATTTACCATTAATAGTACATGCTTAACCTTTGAAACTGCGGTAGCCGATATACTTGAATAAATGCTGCTGAATGAAAGCAAAAAGAAATAATTACATATTTGCTGCAAAACTAAAAATAGTCTAGAAATTTTACATTGTAAACATAATAGTATCGTTAAATAAATAAATTGCGTATGGGAAATGATTGTGGGGACATCCGAATACTCCGTTCCGCACCCTGCTGCCACTTTAACTCTGTTTGAGGTAGTTAGTGACGTGGCGCAGTAATCCAGGGGGACCGACAGTTTTAGGTACTCTCCGAGGCACCGTGCGGGTTGCAGCGTTAGAGCGAAGATTCCGGTCACCCATCCAAGTAAACTCTATTTGTTGAGTATTGAGCTAGAACGTCAACAACGTCACCCGAGCGCGTGCTGTGTTTGGCCTACGCTAGATAACGCTAATGCCTCATTACTTAAGGCGTAATTGACGCTCAAAACCTTTACTTTGCACTCGTAATTACCGGGTTAAGTTTGTGTGCTTTTTGAGCAGTGCTTATCGGTTTTCGGAGCGTTTGTAGAGTGCCTGTGCTTATTTTCCTAAAATATAGCAAGTTGTTCCAGAAACGTGTAATCGTAGGGGGCGTCCTACTGCAAAAGAATTCTGACGGCGCGAACGTTAATTTAGAAACGCAAGGAATATTACGTAAATACACATCCGGTAAATCAACGCACCTATCAAGCGTTTGTTTACGTTCTAGCTCAATGCTCAACAAATAGAGTTTAGGCACCGCGCGGATCGTTCCTTAACTTTGAGTATTGTTTTACCAGTACTCGCGCTTGTCCGCCACGCTGCTTCCCAATATTGTCGTTGAAACGATTAAGACGATAACAATTAATTTAAAATTGTGTTTATATAACGGGTTGTTGTTATAAACATTGTCACTATGACCGAGTTAAATAATCATAGAGTCTTATGGAATACTGTAGAGACCTGTCAAAATATGCCGTTTTAGCCATGATATCGCAATAATCGATGTCTTTATATCCGAGTTTCACTGTATTTTATTCACAAATGCGTCAGAAATTGTAATAAATTAAAGGATTGGATGAAATACAAAAGTAAAACGTTTTGTAGCCCGGCATAAATGCCGGTACGAATTGGTACATTTAACTCAGAAAAAGTATAAACCTTGCTTCTTATTTAAATTATTTGCTACGTAAAGCTTGCTTAGCCTAAAATATATGTTTTCCCGGACGGGTAATCGTCGTAAGCGGAAAATACAATACAGTAAACAATGCAAATCCAAACATTTGTTACGTGTGGGATATCGTTTGTATTCCTGTTAGTCTTATGTGAGTTAAAACTATAGTTCATTATGTAACTTGTATTGGGACTTATTTAATCACTCAGTAATTACTCATTAACATCAAATGTTAGTAAACAAATAGTCTCATTACAATAAAGCCTTATTGCCACTAATATAATTATGCATTCACTAAATATTTTTGTATAAGCTGGTATTTAAAATTTTAGAAGTTTGCTATCTATTAAATTTCATAGCTAACGGGCGATTCAAGCTAAGCAATACGCCCTCTGGCGGAACTGTGATGAACTCCTGAAACACAGCGCTAGTGACAATTCCAATATAATCATTTGGTTTTAATAAATTATTGTAAGCTGCATTCGTGTATTATAAAATATATTTAAGCAACTAAAACGTCAATACTCGAAGAATCGAGTTTCCCCCAAAGAAGGAAAGCAATGACAAAACGTTTTGCGTGTTTAATTGCGATTCTAAAAGCAAAAGGTGCCTTAACCTAGCTTTTCATTATTTTCCAAAAGCAGGAGCGAGAAATGTTGCAGTAGTGAACATATTTGGCCTAACTGAAATAATTGACCTCAGGATCTTTTAACCATTCGGGATAGAATCATTCAGACTTTCATTAAGTTGAAAAATAACTCGTCGTATGTTGTTTTAAGCCTATTGTTTGGTGGTTCATCTTCACAAACGTGTAAACCCATATTTTATACTATGTTGAATGTTCTGTACGTAGTACTTAGTCGTACAATTTATTTTCCTAGTCGTGATGAAATTTTAGCAAATCTACCTACATGTTTCAGTATGTTTAAAAATGTTAGAGTCGTTATTGATTGTACAGAATTTTTTTTACAATGTTCTAATTGTCTGTGTTGTCGAATTGGAACTTACTCGCATTATAAATAATATAATATAATATAAATAATAATTATAAATAAATTATTGTCACTCATAATTACGGCCAAAATCGAACAAAACAAAAAATACACAAATTCACTAAATCACTACACAGCGCAACGATTTATTTACAACCTGCTGGCGAGTGAGACTGTGTTTCACCTAAAACAGCTGATTGTGTGCGCGCGGGAAAAGTTAATTTGAATCGCCTTATAGGCGACTATGGTATAAGTTTTGTGCAACATAGCGTACTTACCTGTTTCTGAGTGCCCGTTAATACTTTTAAGGTGCATTTCTAGCACAGAAATTGAAAAAAATATCAAGCTTTCTTTGTAAGGTTCCTAACTGCCTGCACCTAACGAAGCAGCAATTTTTAAACGTAAATAATAGCCTTTCAGAAAATAAAACCATTGTAAAAATAGGACCCAACCAAAACTTGTTGATTAGTTCAGAGGTTTAGAAGGTGAACTGGTAGAATAATAATTTTTTTAACTTCAAGACCACCAAAGTATAATTTATTGTTTCCATTAATACACAAGAATAATTAGTGTGCATGTTTAGATTCTCAATTTAGAAAGATTGCATAAAGTGTTATCACATTTACAATAAAAGGATACATTTGCTACGAGTGGTTTATTTCCCAAGATAAGATTTAAAAAAAAATGTGAACTGACAGCTTTTGCTTACCCTTGCTAAATGGTTGTTACCCACTGCTGTTACTCAATTGCTTTTCTCAAAATTTTCAGTTGTCGTGAGTTTATTCCCTAGTATCGCTATCAATTTACAACAGCAAAAATTGGCTAACGCTAACACGTAGTAATAACATTATTTGTTTTTCAAATCTAAGAATACCTTTTGAATTTTTGTTTATATAGTATCAATATTTACAATTAAAACAATTTCTGCTTAGAGTGCTTTATCTGATAAGAGCTGTAGCAATCTTCTCTCCTATGCCAGCGTTACGTACCACAGACGTAGAGGACCTACACCTTAAGCTAAATTCTGAACCACGTGAAGTGTGTAAAATCTTCTACTCCAGCGAAAATTTACTAGGCAGAATACCCCAATATCATTGCTTGATGGACGTTATAAATCCGATATTCTAGTTCTGGGAATTGAACCCCAAAGCTGTAGCGTAGAAGTCTAACGCGACAACCTCTAACTTGTAGTTGCCTCACTAGTTTTTCATAAAATCTCTTTTTAAAAATATTCTAATTGTGTGTTACAAGTTTTACACTGTCAACTAAGTATGCATTTCTTAAAAGTGCAACTTTCTGCAAATTACAACAATTTTATATTCGCTTCTAAAGTTGCTTATTTTCGTTTTTTTTTTTACTTATTGAAAGGACTTATATTTTGTAATACAATACTATCAGTAGTAGCAAAACTTGTTTATTATTACCAGTTTCAGCTATAATATATCATAACCTGTTGTCATGGTGACGCACCCTGCAATGAGGAAAAACGAAGTTCTTGAAATTTATTTATGTAAAATACACCAAGTAAAATGATTGAAAATCATCAATCGCACTGTTTTCAAAAATCCCTGACCGCACGATAATAAGTAAATAAAATGTGTGAACTTTTGAATATCAACGGAAAAGACAGTTATAACTTGTAAACAATAATAACGCTAGAATTTTCCAAGGCTTTCAATATCGTTTAAAAACCATTTCAAGTATTGTTGACGTTGGCAAACCGTTTGATGTCGATCAATGCACGATTACCTAACCTTTTTTATGTGGCATCTGATGATTATCGTTTCTGACCAACTGTGTGACTTAGTTTTTCTTTATTAAATCTGTCACGTAATTGTCACGTAGGCATTGAATATATCGTTTAATGTTATTGTGTTCTAAGTGGTTTTAGCATGAACAATTTCATATTAGGTGTTACTTGACACCGCATACATAAATGTAAAAAAAAACAATATTATATTTCTACTTCTATACGTTCTTTCGTATATATATATTACTGAATATGCAAATACGTTTTAATAAATTCTAAATTGCTAACATAATAGTTACTGTTCAATTGAAAACACAATAATTTTTGCGTCATTTCCATCATACAAGCATGTATAATATAAAACAAGTTATTACAGACTTGACCGCTCACTGAAATAATAAGCAGCTAATAGTTTCACTGTTGTGTAAGGTTACGTTTTTACACACTGTACCGTAAGCGATAATTATATCTTCTTCATGTAGCGGCGTTAGATCATCAAATTAATTTTACATTCGTTTTTCCGGAAAATGTAAATCAGATCCAAAATGCTTAGCATTACTCAACATTTTAGTTCTGCATACTCAAGGTTATAATAAAATGTAGAAACGATTTTTAAAAATTTTAATAAATGTTGAAAGTACTTCTGTTTAGCTGTCGGCGAAAATTTTCCATGGGAAACCTCCAATTAAACAATTTATTTTAGGCATTTTTAAAAATCGGTTGTGAAAAGTAAGGACAAATCGTTTAATACATTATCTATTCTAATTTTGCACAAAATATTGAATAATGACATTGAACTAATAACCCAGTTAATACGTTCTAAACTTGAAACCGTTTTACCGATGAAGCTTCATTAAATCGATTTCAATAAGGAATTCAAATGTCAAAGTACATGGCTAGAAAATGCGCTGTTAAAATATGTTATAAACACAAAATTAGTTTGGTGTGACGCATTATTTATCAGGAATCCGGTTAATACTCCGTTTGTTGAGTAAACACACACGTGTCGTCATCTTTTCTTGTTCGCTCGGAAAACCCTTATTAGTGCGTCAAGAAAATTTCTGAATCTACTCAAAAACGTTTATAAATTTGCTCTCCTGTGTTCTAATTTCATGGAGCGAAATATGAATCACAATGAGAATTCATTTTATATTACGAAACCAGGGGTGCACAGATTAATCGGCAGATAATCGGTCATATCCGCCATTTTGCTAATTAATGGGTATCGGCTTTTCACTCGATTATTCGGATTTGATAATCGGTCAACCTTGTTTTTTTATTGCTAGGCACGTCTGCCGTAACAAGAAAACCATAAATAGAATAGGACACAATCTAAGTCACATTACTACATTATAAATAATCGGCCGATTAATGGGTAATCAGTTAATGGGCTTATTGGTGCAACTCTATCTGAAACAGATATTTTAATTAGAAACGTAAAGCTGTTTTATTTGTAGAAAAAATTACAAACTTAAACTAGAACACAGAATTTATTATTATCCTTGCTGCTTCTATAAAAAATAATTATTAAATTTTTATGGAAAAGTATTATTCACACAATGATGTAATATTCCTAGAGCATCGTCTTTTAACTTGGCATTTCTTCATTAGTTGGTGAAGGCAGTACTACGATTATTGCTATTTGTTCTCCTCGAACTAAAAGTTGATCAACGTACCTTTGGCAGGTTTCTGTCTTCTTATCACTTTTTAGTATTGTTATTGAAGGAGGAACTAAACGTTTTTTACTAATGCTGATGTCACTGTCAATGTTTCCTAGGAACAAGAATGTAAACATTACTTTAAACATCCTGTAGAAAACAGGTTTTTAGCAATACGTTATTACACGTACAATACTAGTAGCTACAGTACTACTGTTACTTAACATTGTGATACCAGGGGTTTATAAATAACGAGATTTTTATAAAATGTAGACAAAATTTAGCTGATCTTTCTAAAACCTATAATTTTTATTACAAATACAGTTCCAAGTCCATCGACCGTTGCAATTTAACCAAATATATTGTATGAACACCATTCACAAATAAATATTTTTGTTCAAAGCTTAATTAGGATAATTGGATACTACAAAAAAAAACAACTATTTTGGGGCTACATTTTTATCAAATTTTGAGTTGAAGTTGAATGATTATTTATTTAGAAGTTATTTTATTTTAATTAGTTGGTGTTAAATAATACTATTTTTATTATATGCATCGGCGGTGGTTGTAACAGTTACAGCTGATTAATTTGTTTCGTAAGACAATTAAGTTTTTATAACATATTGCAGATTTATATTTATGTACCATTTGAACGTAAGACTTGTATGTCATAAATATAATAACAATAAACACAATAGTATTTTAATATAAGTGAAAATCGCATATAGGTAATAGTTTGTATACCGGATGCTCTTTCTGTTTTATGAATTATATGATAATTTTTAAAGCAAATATTATAGCATTGTCATTCAAACTTCGTACTGAAGAAGGCCGTGCCTTGATATTTGAATTTTAAAAATATGGAATTGATTCACTTCCTTTAAGCATACATACATCTCTTAAAAAAAAGTAAGACAAAATATAACTCGAACAGATACGCTTCCCATTTATGGCCAAAATAAGGTTAAACACTTAATACTATGTATTTCTGTTCCTAGGCATATATATCTAATGATTCTTTGTTTTTGTTGTTTTGTGTTGGTGAAACTGCTAAAAGCCTTTTGTTTCACTGCTGGGAACCGGCTTCTTCGCTGCTATGAGCTTCTCCTCAGTGTTATCGTAGAAGCAATTCAATTCCGGTCACAGTGATATTGCTCAAGGTGATCAGTACTACTTGTCATCGCAAACGTAAGGGTTTGGCTTAGCTGCCCAGCTCCGCTTCTATAAGACTAACCTTGAGTATCATCGTCGATAAAATCATGCATTAATCTCAGACAAAACGGCACACTCTCTATCGCCCGTTACTTTAGAGAATCATTAGTTTGATATGTCGCAAAAGTGTATAACATTTTTGAACGATAAACCACGAATACCTGAAAAACGAGTTGCTCCGTTTTGATTTAAGAAGAAGAAGTTCGAAGTCGTCGAATCCAAACACGGCAGTGGATGTTTAAACCTTAGTTGGGCATGCGGTTTTAAATCTTTCGAACTGCCATAGCTCCGCAACAATTTAAAAAGAACTTGCAAATTCTATTATGATTTTTCGAAGTTAGTTATTACGTCTGTAGGCATCCTGCGCTCTTGCTATTTTTTGCCCACCCCGTTGTAAACAAAAATAGTCTTTTTAAACGTAAATCTTTAATATACATTTTACAATCAAATTAATATGCACAGTTTATACAAGTTAAATACATTATTTTCATATTATTCTTATATTTTTGATTTTATATGGACTTGGAACGCATTACCCCTACAAACATATTTCAATGTATGCTAGAATTAACAGATGCTATAATGAATAAAGTTTTAGAACGTTCATTCTATCATACTCCACTGTATTTTAAACTGAAAATCATTGTGCTAATTTTTGTATGTGTTATTGGCTGTACCCCTTGTTTAATCGCATTTGAATTAAGATAAAAGTGAATGATTTACGACCAAGCTATAATAGGTTATTTCAATAGTCAATACTATTATGTTATAAATTAATATTCTATCAAATTATAATAAAAATTATACAAAAAGCATAAATAGTATTTCGATTGGCAAAAGTGTAATTGCGCGTTGCTTAAATTTTAATTTATGATTTGAGTATTCATTACAGAATGCGTTTGAGGTTAAATAAATTTAATATTAAATTAAATCGTGTGCAATATCAAAATGTAACATTAAGTCGTTTGTTTGCTATATTAACCTTTGCTCAGCCATACTTTTTTGAATGGTAGATATTTATTTTTCATTTAAGCCGTATGCAAAGAATTTCATTAAATGTAACAAATTAACTGACGCACCTAATCCTGCTGGTACTTTCCTACGCTTGGGCCTTGTCCAGACCTCGGTGACGTCCTCGAGCACTAAATTCCAGTGCTTGTCAAAAACGGTGACGAACGCTATACAGTAACCTCTAATATCATGACTGTGTCTCGTCCAAACCTGTAACGAATTGAAAGTATTATTAAGTAAGTAATGTTAGCAATTTTATTGGATTGTAAAATTATAGTGCTTTATGAAAATCTATTTGGTATCTGTTTATCTAGTCTCTTACTAAGTAGGTTGAAACAATGGTTACAATAAAATTGATATGGGATGACTTTGCATTTGGTAAAATATTCAGATACCACATGATTGTTAAATTATATATTGCAGTAGAAATTTTGCAATAAATATACCCATGTTCGATTTTTTGCGTTTTCTCGATTATATTATATTATAACTACTTAAGTATGCAAGTAATCTACTTCTAAAATACTTTGACGATGAGAAAAATTGAAAATTGTAAAAAATTAATTAATTAAATCATTGCCGTTGAATTATCCAGCGGGAGGAGAGTACTATGTACCATATTGGTTGAGTAGGTATTTATAATTACATTTGCAATGTACAGTGAGTCGTTGCTAAGCAATTTTAAAGCACACTAGTAATGTAGGCAGTTTGCAATTAATGTTAAGTAAAGCTTTCCATCAGAAACAGCGACAATATTATTATGAACGAATCTAACGTACGGGAGCGTCTGAAACGAAGGGACTGTATCATCTCATCTTTTGATCAACTAACACGGTATATATTTGTACCTCCCCCCCATTTAAGCCCCATGGGATTTATAATTTTCTAAATTGGAGAATTTTATATATAAAGTCTACCTATATCTTTCAGTAATTTATTGCACTTTGATTCAATGATCTATTAAAATATAAATAACCCAAGTGAAATGCCTCAAGTTTTAATAAATAATTTTAATGGAATTTTTAGCCAGGTACATTTCTTTTTGTTTGTGTCCTGCCCCATTGTCTGAACAGATTTCGCCGCCGTTCCTTTCGTTTTTCGATTATTGTCAGTATTTCTAGTGCTATAAAAACGGCTTTCAGTTACAAACATAAACAATTACCGTTTAACATGTAAATATACCACATTACATCCTGCAGGAAGAATGCATCAAGGTTTATTAAAATTTTATGTTTATGTATTGGCATATATTTTGGTGGGTCAGAATTGAATTGACCTAATTTCTTTATCGTCTGTGTTTCAGTTATAAACAGCCTTGACGAGCAAACCATTGGGTTTCAGCGACATGATTTGCAAAAACGGTATCATTGATTATTAATGTCTAGATTTAAACTGCAACGGTTTTACCAGGGTTGGTTAAATATGTCGGTTGTGGCAATGTTAAAATTATTAATCATATACTCAATTTAAGTAACATTCATTGCATCGAATAGCTAAAATCGTATCCGTCTATAACGCTAAAATATTTATATACTTATTAATTACAATGGATGTAATACTTACAATATGCTCCAAACTTGAATACAATATGCGATTTGCAACCCAAATTAGCTTATCAAAAAGGTCGCATCCCAAGAGCAAGAGCTTTTTTCAAGTAAACAGCGCCTGTATGCCAGTATACTGTTCAATTTCAACATTAATCCCTGCTCTAAAGTTCTAACAGGGGTTATGCGTAACTGCTGCAGTAAATTGTAAGTTCGTAGGTACACGATCAGAAATACCAACAAGTTAATAATGACTTCATATAAGTTTGTTTTATTAGCTAATTTAGAAAATACAGGCAGTATAATAGCTTAATAAGTGATTCTTGTTTATAGATTATCAGTTTGATAATGCCTGATTCTAACTATGAGCAAAAAGTCATCATATCTGGCTGTGAATCATAGAAAGAATAACTTTTTTAATTCAGCTATATATGATTACATAATTTTATTTGAAAAAAAAAAACGCTAGAAAACTAAATTATATTGCAAGTTAGAACAATATTCATAAAATGTATAATCATGAAGAAAAAGCAACGTATTTATATCATATCTTCGTTTTTTTTTTTAATGGGAAACGTCGTGAATAGTTTATTGGGCTGATGGGTATTTATGAGCGGAAAAAATTGAAATTTTATGTATTAGACGTCCTTTATAAACAAGGGGATAGAATAGTAAGAGTTTGAAGAGACAGTGCAAATGTAATGTCCGTACCATCCGTAATACAGTTTTACAAAACTTTAAATGCATCAAGTGTTTTTACCAAATCATTTTAGTAAAAGATTCTGTACTGAGAATGATTTGCGAACAATCTTAATGACGAGCTCATCTACAGAATGTTTCGATGTGTCTACAACTCTCAAGCCCACACTATTTCGATGAGGCTACCCTCTATAAAAATATAATCGGGATACATTTACTACTAGGAACATTACTGGCCGAATACCATTCTAATGGAAACACTACTGCTGAGTTTTACTAAGGTAATATTTTATAACTTTTTATCAATAATAGATCGTAAGAAGACGAATTTCGGAAGGATGGTACAACGCCACACTCAGTGCCAACACTTCTCTTATATTTATTTTTTTCAAACCGGCCAGAAATTAGTACTTTCCGGTTTATTTTTAGGTCAGAAAATCTCATTTTGTCGGACCGAGCCAGAAAATTATTGTGATAGTCCGGTAAAAGCTTTTACCGGACTCATTTTTATTTACTTTCCGGCCTATCTTTAATGAAAAAAATAATAAAATAGTTAGTCTAAGATAGCGGTCAATTGGTTTCTATAGTAACCGAGTTTTGTTTTGTATTATTTAAAACTATAAAATAACTTGACATATTTTGACGTTTAGTTGAAAACGTGACATTTATTATAAAATGGATATTCAAAATGATGCATTTGATTGTGAATTAATGGAAGATGAAATTATACCAGATGAAATTGTTAAGGCGGCCACCCAAGCAACGTTTGATTTATTACCGTCGAAGTCCCGAATAATATGAAGTTTATGGTACAACAATGCCCGTTTTAAAAAAAATATTGTACGTAATACGTCCCAAAAGTGCTTTTACTGGACTCGCAGGCTTGCAAGACTCGCCTGCGGCTCGCCCTGCAATTTGCCCATTCGTCCAGTAAAAGACCACTTTCGGGACTTGTTACGTAAACTACTATTACATGGAGATTGGACTGCTAGTAAAAACTTTGGCCGTGCAGATTATGCGATCTTAAAGCACTGGGGTTACTTTTTGAAATACCGGTATTTAAGAGAAATTGATACTTATATTTCAACATAGTCACTTTCAATAGTTTTTGTATTAAATAATCTCTAACGTAATATTCGGGATATTTTTGCAACATAAGAAATCTCTAAAATGAAGCAATGAAAAGCTATGATTATCAACACAGGCAAATAGGGTGTCTGTGCATCTGAATCTCCGTCCAACTCTCGCACTACAATGTGGTAAGCACTACGCTTTCCACAGCCTCATCGTATCTACACTCGCAATGAAAAATTGTACCTAGGATTATACAGGCAACTACATAAGCTTTGAAAAAGGACACAGATAATAGGAACATGAAATGTACAGGGAATCTCAAACAAAATGAATTTTATTTATTACGGATGTCAACATTGATGTTACATTATTTTGCTGGCTGCTTAAATACTTCCAGCGTTAACTTTCGATGTATAACATTGGAGAATGCAGTCTGCATACCTATTTCGTTCGGTATGTCATCGTAATACAAATAAATATCGTGGAATGCCTACGCATATATTTGTAGGTGAACTCCTGCTGTGTATGTGTGTGTATGATTAAGTAGAATTTAATTTATATAATAAGAAGTACATGCTAGGAGACCTAAATCTGGAGTGTGAGCCTAAACAGAATCAGGAAACGAGAACCATATTAGACTGCTGTCAAGTACACGGCAATATGTGTAAAAGACAGTCGTAATTCGAAGTTAACGTCTCTAAATAAGCTTAAGTAATGGGTATCCTTGCGGCGCACCTGATGGTCGCAGTATTGAGATAGGAACGGTAACCTTGCGGAACGGCCTCGCTGGGACCTCGCACCAAGGTTCGCGAAAGTGCGGTTGCTGCGGGTGCGCCAGAGTTCCTCCCGTCTGCGCCGTGTCGAGACTACGGTGGCGTAATCGTATAATGGTCACTATTGTTGAATTTGTATCCTAAGATGCAAAACATACAACTCTTTTGACAAGAAAACCGTACCGTTTATTGAACTAAACAGGATGTTCTTAGGTCATTCCATTTCTGGTGTAGGTACAATGCATTCACATGTAAACACAGATGGCTAAAACTTTTTCTGTTGCAGTAAAAACTGTAACTAATCAATACTTTAAGGAGTGTTGCTGAAATAAACAGAACTAATTGGTCTAACAACGCGAATAAATCTCGCATTTACTTGGGATAGTTGCTGAATTTTAACAAAAACAAAATATTAAAGTTAGTAAATAAGAAAAATTCTATTTTAGAAGGGAGGCGGTAGTATGAGAAATTTAAGATATTCACAAAACAGGTTTACATCGTTTAAAATATACAAGTTAGAAAATCTATAAAATCAAAGGAAATACATTATTATTCATCGGAGAAAGTTATGACGGAAGAATACGGAAGACTATCCGAGCGACAAACTCGTCAATTAAGAGAAAGAGAAAGTGTGAAAAGGTGCCTGTTGAAAATTAACGGAGTGCCGAGAAGTATTTTACAGCCTTAACAATTAACTGATTAATGTGTGTTTATGTTTACTAGCTGTCATATATAGGCGCGAATGTTGAGTGAAATTGATTGTTATTATTTTTATGGTAGTCTGCAAATACAAAACGAAAATGACGTAAATTTGGAATAGTACTGACTTAAATCAGCTACCAGGAAAATGAAAATTTGACTCCAATATAAGACAGAAATTTTACAGTTCATTGTACAAAGTGGAGTCTTCCCACCTTATTCTATTACTGATAAACACAGGTGATTGCTATCAAATATAATTTACTAAACAAACACGGGGACATGGACATTGGACAATACTGTTTTAGACATCCTCGGTCAATCATATAATACTAGTTTGATTTACTAATATCAACTTTAACTTGGTAAAGCAAGAATCAATTATTACGGTTTTTACGCTTTTGTGAATGGGCGAGATCTCTAGGTTGCGGTTGTCCATGTTATTTGACCCTTGGTATGTATCTGTGGTAGTTCCAACCCAAATAAGGATTTTTGATGTGTCATGTACGTTCGTGGCATGGAACCAGCGGATTTATTTCGGATAGAAGGTCTACTTTCAGATATGTCCCGCAGTTGTGTCGTGTTTTGTTTCGATCCAAAGCAGGTGTGTTAGATGTGTCAGTCTTTCCAATCTTATAAGACTTAATTTAATCACTTAGAGAAATCCGTTATCCTCGAAATATTTAGGCTTGTTAGGCTTCCATTACCACATTTGGCGCAAACCATACCTATCGCAGCCAGAATTACATAGTACATAGAATTATATAGTTTACCAACGGTCGTTAACAGGAGAAGGATCAGAAGAAGAAAAAATGTATATGCATTCTTATTGAAAATGTGCCACCAAATTTCCTGAAATGCACGTTTTTTTTAACTATACTGTTTAATTTAACGATGTATTCAAAATCCTATCAAATTTATGTGATTATAATATTGTCCGTTGAGCGTAACCTAAAACTATGTAAAGCGCTTTTCATCTTTAATTGCCAGGTGAATCTGTAAATTAATAAATTATGGAAGTTGGATACTTTCCCATATTCTTTGGATATTTTATATTGTGTGCTATATAGCCGAGTGTGTTAAAATTTTTAACTTTTTAAGGACAAAATTGATGTTTAAAATTTTCAATAGTGTAAAATCAAGTACTAAGTGTGCTCTTATCATATATGTAGATATTGAAAATATAGTTAAACAAAGAAAAAAGTCAACTATTTCATCTACAACTACTTGAAGTAATATGAACAAACATAAGAACCCTCACATTTGTTAATATAGTGTTTCGTGGAATAATTATAAGTATTTGTTTAAGAATTAAAGCATAAATACGTAAAACAAATATTTACTTCCGTTTTACAATTACCTGAAAACCTGCTGTCCTTAACATTTTCTTAAACATCTCATACACTGAGTTTCACTTGATAACTGGAACTTGTAAGGTGCGTAGATCCATAATTAGTAACGTGCGATCAAACAAAAATGTAATCAAAAGCGGTGTTGAATTCAAGAGCATATGTTTATTATTAATTCAGGAACAAATATGATTAGTTCTTTATTTTACGGTTTAAATCGAAATATTAACTGCCAGAATTTTATTACAATCTAAATTCAATTAAAAAGAATAAATAGCATTTTATGCTGAAAATATTGTTGTCCTCTAAATTGTATAAAAAATCACACTTATACCAATTGACATACATACAGTCAAAAGTAAGAAACATGAGATTTTCAAAGTCACACATTTAGATTGCTATTTAATCGCACGCAATGTAGTTAATGACAATAGCTCACTTGGCAGAGCGCTCGCCTTTTTAGTAAAATATTAAATACGGCTTGGGTTCGATCCCCCAGAATTACCACGGCAACGTACAAACTATTCTGCTGCAACCCACCTTACATATTTCCCCAACTCAGTTAGCATCCGTGGAGTATTAATGATAAAAATTTCTGGAATTTATGAGAACCCTCCCGTTTTCGCCGAGGAAAAGTGCATGACAGAGGAGCGAACGAACGAAATATAATTTCAAACCTAACCGTGGCAGTAATGTATCTCAATTATTTTGAACATTTGGACTACTTTAAAATCAGATTTTTGTTAAATAATAACATAAGTATAATTTACACACTAAACCCCTGTAAAAAAGCAAAACATAGGGCTGGAAGGATACATACAAATCAATAATAAAGAAAAAACAATATATTAATTGAATTGTCAATAAAATTTGAAAATACATTAAACGTAAAAAGTATAAACCTACTTTAAAAGAAAATAAAAGTAAATTATTGTTTTTCTGAAGTGGCGTTAAATAAGATAAAAGAAACGATTTAATTACACAACGATTATATAGTTTCTTCGGCATGAAAGCAGATGCTGGTAGTTAACTGCTGGCACGTTAGCAGTCAACTAAAAAGTCACTTGGAGCTACTTTCACCTCTAGAAAAGTGAATGTTGAATCACTTTTTACTGAGATATGCCGGTATTTGCCGTATACCGCAAAGTAATTATTTAATTCTCTATTAGGATACAATGAGGAATAGAAAACTTTAACGTAATATTATTCTATTGCATTGATTTGTTATTTATAATGCAACTGTCAAGTTAATACTCGATCTAGGATGGATTTAAAAGTCAAAATATTCGGTTTTCTGGTATCACAAATTGTATATACGTTCTCTCCGAGAACTTTGCGAGAGAGGATTTTCATTTTGATTCGCATCTAGCTACTAAATGTTAAAAGACTAAGATTTCCCAACTCCTGTTAATTTTTGCGTCGGACATTTTCAAATGGTTACACACCATTTCTGCTGCTTGAATAATCATCTTCTAGCGACTAAGGAATCCCATTTTCATATTATTGGGGCTACAACGAGCAGAACAATTTTTGAAGGTTATTTGTAAATTCTAAACTATTGCAACGTGTTATTCGTTTAGCAAATTTATAGACGTGATAATGTATTCAGTGCAAAGCTGTCCTTTAATAACCTAGATTGTTAAAAATAAATTAATTAGTCAGTAATTATTTAATAAAAAAATTCACCAATGTATTTTTGATGAATATTTAATATTAATTATCAACATTTTTTTATTAATTAATTTTAACTTTGCTGGTAGGTTTTTTGCTTTTAAGGAGCTAACATCAAACATACACAAATATTATCAGGTTCCATGCAGAGTTCTGTTTTTTTTTTGTAATTTGAATCTGCGTTGACCAGTGAAAAAAAGAGTGTATAATGACATAAACACTGTTTTAAGAGTGTATAAAATTGCAAGAGAAAATGGAAGCAATTAGAGCAATCAGCCTAGATACGAAAAATATATAGTTTCTGCCTAAAGTTCTTCGTTTTACAGGTGGAATTTGCTGAATTTGACTAACAAGAGCTAATAAATATTGGTTTTGTAAGAGCAGCACGAAACTCGTATTTCAATCTGTGGTGTTTTGATCATTAACAAAAACCATCCTCGATGTTTGTCAATAAAGACATCAATAAATACTTCGTGAATGCGTTCACTTGCGGTAAAATCACGAGCGGTTTAATTCGTTATTATACATGCAATTTTATTTTTGCTCTTCGTTCTAAATACTTGTCTTTCAATGCTCTTGAACAAGGGCACTAAAATTATTCGTTAACTTTTTTAACACCCCATGTAGTTTGATTTCCATGTTTTACTATTTCTTTTCATTCCTGTTGTGTCTTCTATCGGTTTCTTTAATTTTCATTCGAAAAACTTTTATGTAAGAACATCAAATGAGTTGGTTCACTTGTGAAAAATACTTAACGGTTACATATTTGAACAAAACTGTAATCAAATATATTGTCTACAATCTAATAGGGGTTTTCTTAAATCTGGACTGAAAACAAATATTTGACAGTTAAAACTTACGCATGTAACTCTGATGGTTGTGTTGAGTTTGAATGCTTAGATACTTTTAAAATGTATATATTTACAGGAATTAAAATAATACTTTATTCAGTACAGTATTTTCGTTCGTGTTTCAGATTAGAATAGTTTATTGGTAGACCCGAAACTAATATTTCAAGATGCGTACGTACAAAAATAGTCTAACTGACCCAATTTTTTTATAGGATTGTCGTAAATTATTTGTAAATGGTATGTCCGGTATGTGTGGTGGTAGTTCAGTTGGTAGAGCAGTCGCTGTCTGAATAAAACGTCCATTCTGGTTTGGGTTCGAAACATAAGCATTACTATGCAGATCTATAAAAATCTTGTCTGCAACCGCCCATATACAATTTCCCAATTCGGCTTGCAACCGTGGGATCTTAATGCGAAAAACCTTTGGAATTTCTGTCGTTCGGATTTGACCTTAAACTGTAGGTCCCCCGTTTCTACCTTAGCGCTGAGGAGAAACACGTGTCAGAGAAGAGGTCGATGCCCAGCAGTGGGACAAAAAGACTGTCAATGATGAATGATGTCCGAGAATGCACCATTGCGATGTCAAATAAGGTCAGGCAAACCTATACAGGATGCCAATTATAACTTCTTCACTATTGATAACTTTATTATCTTCAAATTTCGAAAAAATGGATTGTGATTAGATACCACAAGGTAAAACTGAAAGATCTTGGTTATATGTGAATTTAACATACATATGAGATATTTTAAAACTTAAAATTATTTCCTACCACAAAATTAAAAAAAAGTATATTCTATTTACAAACCAAAAGTGTACCTCCTTCGTGATAAACCGAAAGTACCAATATAAAGACTTTTGAGATTCGAAATGGCCATAAATATGGTAGTACAGAAATTGATTTCATTACTATATATACCTACTTTAACTTTAAAAATAAATACTATCGCAATGATTTAAGCAAAGTTTTATTTGGCATCTTGTACAATACAGTCTAACTCGCGTTAGACGAGCTCGGATACAGTAATCCCGCATGTAACAAGCGTTCACGAAGCGAATGTTTGAATTTGCATTGTTTACGGCATTGTATTTTTCGTCTACAACTATTACTCGTCCCGGAAACATAATAATTGTAAAGATATACACGTTTATATGACAGCTTTGTAAAATCATCGTACAACGTTTGCGCTCTCGTCACAAATTTGTATGTAAACACAGCCTACTTCGTTATGATCTTGAAGTGGGTGTAGAAGTATTTATATTCAGCTGAGGTAACGGGAAGTTTCTAAGTGTGTTTTAGTAGAAAGAGACAGTCAGAAACAAAATTTTAATTTTTACGTATGTCCGTTCCTTATGTTTTGTAACAATTGTGTAATTTAATGATTATTATTTATCGTTTGCGACTGATAGGCAACGATATAATACGATTCCCTCATGCGAAGGACGTTGAAAGATAAAATTGCTATGTACATAATATAACTGAAAAGACGGAAGTAAATTTAATAGAAACGAACCGTAATCATGGTATACCTATGATTGTAAGCTTTATTTAATCATTTTGTCTTCTAGGCAAATTGTATAAATCCTTGAATTGGCGTCTTACTTCACTAAAAGCAATGTTAACAAGCCCAACTAAAATAGTGAATAGGGGAATCAGATAGTATTATTAAGATAACCTTCAACGAGCATATATGCCACTATTTTATTAAGTCGCCAGCATCGTACTGCACCGACTTTGTAATAACACCAAAGTTTATCTTTCCTCTTTATCGACTGGTAGAAGCAGATTACTATTTACAGATTAACTGCAAACTCCTTTCATGTAGGAACCTGAAATTTACCATAATAGCCACTTATTTGGTATTTAAATTCCTTTTTTTTGCAAATCAGAATTATGCATTTTCTAGTTCCCTTACTACTCTGCATGTGCATGTTTGGAAGTGGTATTACATTTACATAATAAAATTGTAAAGGTTAGTTTCTGCTTAAAATTAACAATTGACAGGTAAAAACACTGAAAGACTTATTGCTTAAAATTAATTCGACCATGGCGTTGACCATGATGCCCAGCAGACCAGCTCTTTTCTTACTTGAAACTAACGTTGAGCGAAGTATTTTTCATTTGAGTCACTGGCCTGGTGAGTTAACTACTAACCTTCTGCCACAGTTTCCTTGTTGTGCAATCATTAGCATTGATATATCAAGAGGCCAACTATGATTTTTATTGAGAGTCGTTGCCATTGAGCAAGGTGGAAAATACTTGTACATGGATGTCATGTTTCGCGATGGGTTATATTTAGACTTATTTTACTTTTACTGACCACAGACAGCTGTTTTTTCTTTTGCTTTTTTAGAGCTAATTAACTATTAAACATTCACACGAACTTTTGAAGTGATTTGAATTAAAAAAGAAAAAATGAGAATGTATTAAAAGTGATTTTAATTGAGCAGCAAGGTTTAGAAAGAGAAATAGTGTTTACCTTGATTCGTATGCGTTCGTCCTTGCACTTTTTTAACAAGCCCAAAGGACCTGTCATTGTCTCCATTTTCGCAAGAACATTTCTAGGATGGTTTGTGCGTTCCACTCGTACTGGCACTGAAACAGTATAAATTGGTGTAGCATTATACCATATGCAATTACCATTAGTATACATATAAATATCAAAGTTGGTAATAATTATATCTTTTGTTTTTTTTTTATTAAGTCAGATGTAAGTACATGTTTTCGTAGTATGTTAATAGCCTACTCATCATTTAATCGAGCCATCAATTTCCTTATATTTACATTATCGATCGAACTATAATAGTCTTGAAAATAAATAATTCTCTCCTCAACTTTTTTATCGCATACAACTGTATAGACGTTATTAAAGAACATTTTCCTACTGATTTAAAAATTATTCTTGTGACTACTTTTACATTTCAAAAATTAAAAAAGTTAATATAACTATTGTAATAACAAATGGCAAATATAATTTCATTACATTTACTTCTTGTTAATTACCTTAATTATATAGAAAATATTGTTAAATATGCAATTATTCTGTCGTAGTTGTGCTATAACAACCAAGTGAAAACGCGTATTTTCGAAGAAGAAATTACACTTTTTCGTCTGCATTAGTAGTATTCAACAAAGACATGTCTTTTATTTGTTTTAAACGCTGTAATTCATTATATTGTTACATACACACACACCTCTGCACATAGATACCACAAAAAACGGTTATCGCCGGCATAAAAATGACATTAGAAATTACAAATGCAACAGCAACAAAACCATTTAGATACATTTTTAATTTTGGCATTATTTGTTATTAATAATGAATTACGACGGTTGTAAAATGCATTAAATGTACGCATTCGATATGCACACAGTTTTTGCGAATTAACGTTAAGTAATTCGATAACTATACATAATTTCATGAATATTATTTTTCAGATAGCGAGTGCATTTGCATTGTCGTTATAGGACGCTTTGTAAATATATTTTTTTATTAGTTAATATGTTAACATTAAATCTCAGGTTGCGTGACAGGGGTAATTTTTAATTGCACTGGCAAAAGACGTGTATTGTATACAATGCAATTCATTGAGGATATTAAAGATAGAATCTTATCTATGGAGTGATACTAAATCTAAATATTCACATATAATGACCAATGATGATAAATTTATGGGTATAGTGATTTTTTTTCAAAATAGTGTAAATTTTGTGCAATTTTATACTATTTTTCAACATTATTTGTAGCCCGTAGGCGTATCTTCGTAGCAGCATTTACAATTAGCAGTGGCATTATAAATATGTCAGACTATATAATAAAATATATTTTTAAGATCGCCAAATTTATTTTGACATAGTTTCAATGCAAAAATATAATTAAAAATAAATGAAAAGCAAGGATCACGGACCCGTTGACTACATCTTACACTGAAAAATATATGAAAAAGTTAATATAATTATATACAGTATATAAAATATAAATATAATATAAAAATAATTGCGGCCATAGTTGCGACATACGATCTTTATGTTTTGTTCTTGCAACATTTTACTCTTTCATATAAGGGAGAATAGTTGAAACAAAAAAGTGATTATAAGTCTGTTACTACAACTGCAACTACAATTGCTAATCATAAAACCAATCAAATAAAGGAATAAATAGATTCTGTAAACATACACAATAAACCTTGACAACGGGGGGTTATGTTATAAACATAAATAAAACCGTATTGAGTTTAGCCAGGAGAACTGTATCAACGTTGATCCCCACAAAAAGGACTGTAACGTCATATAAATGGCAATATTTTTAAAACTTGAAATTATATTCATATGTTACTTAGTGCTAAAATGGTATATAATTCGGACGTTCAAAAATACAGGACTTATATTTATTGCACCAGAATAATTTAAATTTTACAAAAGGGTAACAGACTGTCACTGGAATTAGATGGAGATAACACAATGACACGAAGTATTTTGCTGGAAATCCTCCAGATAGGTAGTTACGGGAAGAAGAATGAATGATGAAGTAATTTGTTTTAAAATGAAGTTTCGTATTTGATTTTATAGAAGTTCGAAACATTGAATTGTTACGTTTGTAAATAGATTACCTCGCAAATGCATAAATTTTATATTAGGAATCTAAGCCTTCTTGTAATTGTAAAAGCAAATAAATTATTTTTGTGATCTTTTCTGATCGTTCGTATGTAACTTTTTCTATTAACTAAAATATATTCTAATAAAAATGTTTGTATAATTTCTTCCGTTTCAAAGCGAAGCACATACACAAATTACCTTGGATATATTCAGAACCGAGGACATATGCCAACCCAACGCAATAACGTGTAAAGCATTTTACTTATTGCTTACAGATTTTAAAGGCGGGTTTTCGATATCTTTCTCTAAACGTTTGTAAAATACTTTATCTTTTCTATTCATAAATACGATAACCGAGTACCTTCCCCATAATCAAATTACAAAGTAATCTTCGATGGCGGATCTTTAGGGATGCTTGACATACATAATTTTGAATACGATTTTTTAAAACGCTGCTCAATTATCAAACATGCTGGATTTGTTTCTCTCTTTTGTAACAACTTATTAATTTAGTTAATTAATTCAAATGACTAGGAAGTTATAGAACAATTCTAAACGTCTCAAAAATTAATTATTGCAGAAACTGGTTTAATTATGTCGTTTCCTGTTTCTACACTAAAATAATGAAGGACTAAGCAGGGATGAATAGTGAATATTTGTTAGTTGCTTGATGTATTTTGTTTAATTTTGATGCAAGCAGTAATACAGTAAATATTTGGACATGGATTTAAAGCAGTTAACCAGAGCAGCATTCACTTACTGTTTGCTGGTCTCGAATCACAGTGAAAATAAATGCTAATTTAATATTTTTTATTCAACTTTTCTTTGATTATTAGCTTCAATCCTTGAATGACTAATAAATTTAGTCATCAAAGCTTGCGATCTCAAGGCATTAGTAGAAACAATAATGATGATGATGATGATGAAGATGAAGTTTAGGGTGCATGTTGCATGTAGGACTATAGTCGTTTTCAGGTAGAATTAAGGTTTTCGGCTTAGTGCGGTCAACCAAATAACGACCTGAAGTAAGAATTGATAGTTAAGCAGCGGTCTTACAACAGTTTCAAACAGTCGTTATTTAGTTCGGAGTAACCGAGTTGCCCTAATCCCCCTGAGCCTAATAAAATTATATTAGATAATATAGTAGTTAATCCAATAATAATTAATATAGGGGAAGTTTCTTCGGAATCGGATGCAAAAGATTTATCAGGGATTGATTACTTAGAAAGTGATTAGGGCATTAATATTATTGTAAATAATATGTACATTATGTAAATACTATTTAATTTGTATTACACTTAATTACCTGTTTAATTATTAAATTTATATTATAAAGATAATTCGTGTTTGTTTATATTTCTCTTAAAACTGATGATTTATTTTAAATATTTATACAGCGCCCGTTACATTACGATTATGGACACCCAAGTGTCAAGAAACATTTTAAATAGAAATTAAAAAATAACAATAGCATTTTGAGAATCTCTGGCATGTTCAATTACGTATCGTCGACGGACGTTATTACATCGTGGGGTCTCTTTTCAACGCATTACAGTTACTTGGCAAACATGTCAACGGTGGTCGGAGTCTTAAACCACAAAATCTGTCGCCGGTAAGCTTACGTTTATGTCCTTGTCATAGTGCGGTCACAATATAAACAGAGATAAAACATGCAAGAGTTGTGTGCGCTAACATAAAGCGCTAAGCCGAAAACCTCAATTCTAGCTGAAAACGCCTATAGTATGTAAGGGACGCCCGCAACCCCTTGAAGTAATGGGAAAGCGGTTCCGGGGGAGGGGAGTAGTGTGAATGTGTAAAAAAAGTTGTTATTATTTTCGTTAATGTTGTTCATGCTCCACTGAATAATTAAATGCAGTAAAACCAATTTCATAGAACTTTAATACAGTAGTTATTTGAGTTTTACAAGCTACATATTTCTATATAAAAATGCGTGAACCGTTCTTATCGTGGTGTTTGTATTTCGTATGACTTTTTATGAGTAAATTGCTAATTACCCATCCTAATCAAAAAAAGTTCCACAAATAATCGTTTTGTGATGCATTAGCGTCGTTACTGTTGATGTGGGACGACATTAATATCACATTTCTCATTGGGTTGTAATTATGTGTTCATGCCGATCTGCTACTGAAAACGAGTAACTCATGTAATATTTTAAGGGGTTGGCTACAATAATTTGCCTAATTTGGTAGTATATCTTACTCCTTTTTTTATTTGACAAGAATTATCACAGGTAACTAGAAGTAGCTGAAAAGTATAGGTAATTTTTGTGAAATTGTAAATTATTTAACATCTAGCTCCAGTAGGTGTAAGGAACAAATCAATTATACCATTCGTTCATGAATCTAATGGACTGTGAATTTACCTTTAGGTTGGTATAATACCTGCGTTAGGAGTGTCTTGAATTTTTTTGATTATAGTATCACTGCAATTTTGAATTTCAAAAGTGCCATTCTTAGCTTGTCATTTAATTAAGGGTACTATTTTAATACATTTTCTTGACCAGCATGCTACAATAATTTAATAAGTTCATTTATTACTACCTTGGTAGGAAAGTAAAGCTACATATAATCGTTTACAGATGGCGCTCAGGCCAATATCGAACTGCGGTTAGTTCCTATAAGACGATAGAGCGTACATTTTTAGAAACGCTGATATTACACTTTTTTAATTTTTATTGTAATATGTTTTTTTTTTGAATATTTTTGTCAATTTTATTATATCCATACCAGTTAAATACTCTAATAATATAGATAATAAAATATGCGAGCGTCTTTACTTTACTGTCAGGTTGACTATAATGCAATTTCTCGATAGTTGACAAGGCAAATTTCAATTATTACATAAATTTACACTTGAAGGAGTTTACGATACAATTTTTTAGCACTTGGTAAAAGATTTTAGTATAGATATCTCGACACACTTATCTTTCACGGCCACTCTTTATCGTAGATACATTTTGTTGAACATACTATACTTTAGTTTTAAATTTAATGCACTTTTCATAATAATAATTAGCTACCTGAACTTAAATTATGTGAAACATTAAAGCGCAAATAATTATTTCATATTTTTAATGTAATAAAATTACATTAGTTGTCACTTTCTCAGAAGTAATTATTTCTAACGTTTAAATATTATAAAAACCTTTCGCAATGCTGTTTATCGCTTCCAGCTACTATAGAATTGTCTTACTCGTGAATTACAAGCGTCGAAAAAAACTGGAACCTATTACTAGATAGTACATATTATGCGATTACCAAGGAATGTGTTGTGGAATGTTAGAAGAGAAATTATATAATTGACTATAATAATCAAACTGGTTATAAAAACCGTTAAAAATCGACCGTTTCAGACAGTTTTATGCAATACTTTGTAATAGACAATTCCGTTCAGTATTATAAAGAGTATTTTTGAAAATTATTGGTTTGGGCTAAACGCATAAGAAATGTTTTGTGGGAATAAATTTTACACAATAATTGTGATTTGCTAGTTTGAACCACGATACTGATAATTTTGTAGGATATCTACATGTTTACAACGTGTTAACGAACAAAACTTTTCTATGCCGGGACAGACAGTTCTGTCTGTTCTTACTAACATAAAAGCATAAGCATTTCGTTATGGAGTTACTTTGTAGGCTGGGCTATATATTACGTATGTACGTGTGATGCATGTATTTAAACCGAATTAAACATCAGCATTAGACTAAATGAATAGTACCAAAATATAAAATTTGAAAACTACAATAGAACATTGTCGAAGATATTTGCAATAAAATGATTGGGTAATTGCCACCAAAGGAAGGAAATGACTAACGAAATAATACCTTATTTTATTATTTTCATGTCAACATATACCTTACGAGTTTGTTGATGTTGTTCATTAGCACCTGAATAATAAATTTAATATAAGAATTACCGTGAGTAAACATATATTTCATTTAAAATTAAAAATAATAATTAGAACGATATACGAACGGAAAAGAGAATATGCACCTATAAAGACAAACTGACAAAATTCAATTTTACGCTACGGTTATCTAAATTAAAATTTTGAAGTGTGTAAATATTATTCTCTCGAATATTAAAACTTTTCCGATAGGATACCCCACTTGAATTAATGTAATTGGTACAGAATTTCCTTTAGTTTTTTTTAGTTCATATAATATGAAGCACCATATTGGTCAAAATTACTTTCATTTTTATACAGGGTGTTAATGAATTGCAGGGACAAACCTCTAGGGCTTAAAGTATACATGAAAACAAACATTTTTTGTTAATAAATGTATGGTCAAAAGTGTTTCCTTTCAGAGATAGAGCTTCTCAAAGATTCTTTAAGAAGCGCCTAAATGTAGGCAACTCAATTTACTACCTACTATTTGTTTCCATAACGACGGAAATTTATGCAGGATAAATAAAGCCCTCTTTCCCACTTTTCAAATTCAAATTAAATTTAAAATAAATTAATTAACAAAACGTTTCAAAACTAAGCAATAGAAAAAACCAAAACTACAAAGCAAAAATCAACTATTTGAAAAATTTATAACTAATTCAAAAATTAATAAAATTATAGTAAATGTTCAAAATGTCGCCCCCCAGCTTCTACACACGATGCACATCTACGAAGTAAATTCCTTCGCACCGCTCCAGATATACGAGGAGTCTGTTGAACTTCTTCACATGCAGCAAGAGTACGCGCCCAACAAAGCAAGCAACTTTTGTAATAAATGTGTGGTCAAAAGTGTTTCGTTTAGAAAATAGAGACTCTTAAAGATTCTTTAAGAAGTACTTGAAAATCGGCAAACCAATAAATTATTTTGTACAGGTCACAAGGAATTTTGAAAAAAAAAAACAATCTAGACATACATGCATTCAAATAACGTCAATTTTGACACAATTCGATATTTTTGACTTTTCTTGCATTCGTTTCTTTCTGTATCTTTTATAATTCGTTTTTTTTTCGTTCTGTGATTTTTTTAATAATTTTTTTCTTCGTTATTTTCGTTCTGTGTTTCGTATTTTTGTGTTATGGCAAATTATACTTTTGCCAAACAGCATGACACGATGTTCATGTATGGAGGTGCTTGTGGTAACGCACGTGAAGCGCTCGCTTGTACCAAGAAGATTTTCCGAATAGGAATCATCCATCGCACAAGGCCTTTAGTGTAGTTTCACGCCGGCTGTGGGAGGAAGGTACATTCGTTGTCAACAGACACAACTGTGGAGCTACCAGAACAAGGCGAACGGTGGATTTTGAGGAAGAAATTTTGGAGAGAGTGGCTGAAAATCCTTCTACTAGTTCAGGAGCCATAGCTCATGAAATGAGAGTGAACCATGTTTCAGTATGGGAGGTACCACATGAGCAGCAGCTACATCCGTAGCATCCACAGAAGGTACAAGCCATGGTTCAAGCAGATTTTCCCAGAAGGGTAAAATTTTGCCAGGAATTTCTGCGGCGGTGCAATGAGGATCCAGAATTCCAAGTAAACGTTCTGTTTAATGACGAGGCATCTTTTACGAAAGAAGGAATATTCACCATATTCGCCTTGTGCGATGGATGATACCATACAAAAATACGAAACACAAAACGAAAATGTCGTAGATGTGCTTCGTGTGTAGAAGCTGGGGAGCGACATTTTGAACATTTACTATAATTTTGTTAATTTTTGAATTAGCTATTGTAAATTTTTGCTTTGTAATTTTCGTTTTTTCTGTTGCTTAGTTTTGAAACATTTATTAATTAATTTATTTTAAATGTAATTTGAATTTGAATCGTGGGAAAGAGGGATTTATTTATCCTGTATTAATTTCCGTCGTTATGGAAACAAATAGTAGGTAGTAAATTGAGTTGCCTACATTTAGGCGCCATATTAAAGAATCTTTCAAAAGCTCTATCCCTGAAAGGAAACACTTTTGACTACATATTTATTAACAAAAAATGTTTGTTTTCATGTATACTTTAAGCCCTAGAAGTTTGTCCCTGCAATTCATTAGCACCCTGTATATAAAATAAGATAAACATATGGTGATATTTCTCTTATCGATATAAACGTTTCGATCACAGACATAAAGTTTTTTTTAAGCCGTGTAATATTTTTTCCAATATTTTATTAATCTGAAGTATATAATAATAGTTCTCTTAAGTATAAGATTATTCTTAATAAATATATTATTTCTCTTTTAGTTATAAACTTTTTACTTTTTATGCGTAAGAGAGAATGGGGTTCTAATGCTTGTTGTTATACGGTTTGCTCACTTTGAACACGTTCCATAGAACATGTACATGCAGTTATGGAGCATTTCAATTTACTGCTCCCCAAAAAAACCCATTCGAACAAGGTGTTCGCGGTAGGTTTGCAGAGATTCTAGCCACTTAATACTAAATTAAATCGTAAATACCAAATTTTAAAAAATAATTTAGGATAAGCAATTGTAACACCACTTTAGCACAAAACAATAGTTAAGCTTGCTTAGCTCAGAGGTTAAGTCCTTGATTTACAATATGAATTATTCATATTTCCAAGTTCTTTGGTACTAATCTCGCAACTTGGAATACGAAAGTCATGAACTTATTTGCCAATTGGAAGGTGTGATGATTTGACAACACCGCATAGCAAACAGTTATATTACCAGATGCTGAACAATACGATGGTCACGCCTCCACTTTACAAAAGTGTATTTTTGAACTATATTCTCTTTTACAGTAAAATATAGTAGACTTAGAGCGAAAAAAATTTGTATTAAAAAGAATGACGTTATGTCCAAGAGAAACTTGCTACTAAGAGAAAAATATAACCGTAATATATAGTCGGATATGGATGTTTCAGTTTGAAATTGTTAAGGCAGTCGCTAATAAAATCTAGCCACAAAAAAACTGTTAAGGATTACTTAGTTAAAAGCGTCTAATCATTGCTTCATTTGGGTAAACGAATGATTTTGTATATATCAACATTTCTTGTATAAATTATTTAACTATATAGTATATACGATGAAGAAATGTATAACATACTTAATTGTATTTAGAGTTTTTTATAGGTCGTTGGCGTAGTCGCGCGTTATTCGATAAATAAACCCGTAAAGTTATTCACAATTATCAGAATAATTTGTAGGTCGTTGTTTGAATTTTAAATGTACAGACAGACAACCTGTTGGCGTGCTTACTTGAACGCGTTTATATTTTGGACAAGGAACGGTATGCGTAGGTGCGTGCAATGAAGTGTGCGTCCCGAAAGCACATCGCTCTCTGATTGATAGCTTCATCGAATTGCGTCGGACGTGAACTCAAAGCTGCGTGAGAGCTTCGCACTAGAGTACGCGAACTTTTCGGTCGTTCACCTCACGACGGCCAATGCTGGCTGGAAACAACGTCTGCAAGCGAAATTGTATTGATAAGTACTTGCTCATTACTTTGCTTCCTTACGTGTAAATTAACTCAACTATGCACAAATAGTCTATTAAGCGTAAGGGATTAATCAATTTTGTTTTTGTGCCGTGCATAATGGGAAACTATGGGGAACCTAATTGCGTTCGTTTGCAACTACCTATCTCGATGGTTGAAATCTTAAAAAGTAAATTATGAGTTACAGAAAAGACATTCTTGTCTATAGTAAAGTTGTTATTTCTCCTTATTCATTGACAATTGTAATTATTATTTGTTATTTCTTAATTTACCAGTAAAATCTTGGGAAGGATATCGTTGTGAGTAAGTAAAACAAATGAATATTAAAATATGAAATGATGAGTTACACGTACTATAACGGCAAGTAGGATGACGTACGTAGTCTCCAATCAATTAGCATAGGGTTATACGTGTTTTTCAGCGTTCTACGCGTCGTAGACTCTTCTCACTTTCTCCTGCATAGTTTTTATGAACGGAAGTCGCTGTGATAAAACCGAACACGACTGAAAATCGAACGAATCCGATATGTGCAGAATATACTACAGATTAGATTCCGTACATAACCTCAAATTATCGGTTAGCTGTTACTAATTATACATATGAAGGGGTGAGTGCAAAAAGTGCCTAAGTGACATTTTAACAATTATGAGATATGGCCACTCCAAAGTTTGTTTTGGTTCTCCGAAATGGAAAATGTTTACTTTAGTTTCTATTTTTTTTTTAATCTTTATAATGTATGCAAACATTGAACTAGTAAAATTGTTGAAAATATGGTACGTTGTTGACAATAATATTGTTTGAATATTTGACTTAGGCATTTTTTAACTAAAAAATGGCTAATATGCTATATTTTTATCCTGAAAACACACTAAAATAAACATACAGCGGTGAAAATTTCAAAACCGTAACACACTATTTGAAATAAAAGAACATTGGCTTCAACACTAAATAAATGTTTTTATTGTTATGATAAGACAACCAAATAAAAATTCCAACATATTAGAAAACTAAAAAATAAGTGTATTATCATTCTATAGTAAAATAAACATTAATTTGTATGTGAAACAATAAATTCAATAAAAAAAAATGAGAACTTAGAAAGTTAGTTACTACTAACTTATTCATATTCATCTTCATCTGACATGCGGTCTTCAGAAGCTTGCTTTATGACTTGTACAGTTTCTTCACCCCACAGTGATACATAGAATG
>JABXWE010103143.1:0-20620 GCA_014611495.1 Limonius californicus | reverse complement strand
CCTGAAAACACACTAAAATAAACATACAGCGGTGAAAATTTCAAAACCGTAACACACTATTTGAAATAAAAGAACATTGGCTTCAACACTAAATAAATGTTTTATTGTTATGATAAGACAACCAAATAAAAATTCCAACATATTAGAAAACTAAAAAATAAGTGTATTATCATTCTATAGTAAAATAAACATTAATTTGTATGTGAAACAATAAATTCAATAAAAAAAAATGAGAACTTAGAAAGTTAGTTACTACTAACTTATTCATATTCATCTTCATCTGACATGCGGTCTTCAGAAGCTTGCTTTATGACTTGTACAGTTTCTTCACCCCACAGTGATACATAGAATGCTTTATTGTCTTCATCTTGAATGTACTGCACTAATGTTCTTATGTTAGCAACTTTGGCGTCTTTTAATTTTATATAACCTACATAAGCATCAGGTGGCCGTTGTGTGGTCACAAATCTTTGTTTTCCTACCTTGTATAAACTAAACGTTGTATATTCACTTGTCATGGAATCTCGCATTTTCGGCTTATCAGCATTATAAAATGCAACTGACCGGCATTTTGAAATACCCGGTACCGAGCCCTTTACACGGCCTTCATACATTTTTTTGTAATCTCCAACTTTAATAATATTAACTGTATTGTCATCATTTTTTAATAAAGAATGTTGGACAAATACCACCTGAAATGGCTTGTTTGTACGGCAAGTTCTAATCATATTAACGTAAAACTCAGGATGGTCAACTTTCTCACACTTTAGTCTCTTTTTTTCTATGGTAGAGAAACATCTATCAACAGGCATCATTGAGTGTCCGGGCAATGGATAATAGACAACAATTTCTTCGAATATTTTGCTGTTACAGAGTGCATCTAGGTAGGCAAATAGGTATCTGTTTTTGTTTTGAGAGAAACAGTTATCACAAAAGATTGTAAGTTTCTTTTGGTTCGGTTCCTTATTATGTTTTATGTAATAGTCCAAACAAGATATTACTTCATTAGGACCTTTAAGTGCGAAGTTTTCTGTATAAAGAAACATCGTAGCCTTATTAGATATAATGTCACTGATGCAAAAATTATGCATCCACAACTGTCGAAGATAATATTCATCCTGGACATTCGTTACTGGAAGTGGTAAATTCTTTTGGTAGTCGAAACATATAATCATTTCATCGTCATTGTGCGATTCTTTACACTGTTTTATTTTTGTAAAAAACACCTCCGCCTTTCTTTTATGAAGCTCATGATATATGGTTAACTGTTTCACCTTTTGTGTATTATTTTCCATTTTAGCTGACTGGATGTCAGCTAAGTATTTAGAGCAAACTACACAAATATCTTTTCGTGGATAACCGAATGAATAGTTAAAATCCTGATTAAATATAGTTCGAAAGATATAAAAAGACACGTTATGATTGGGGTTTTTACGGTTGTATAGTCGATAGAGTTCGGAGATAGATAGTTCTGGTGGTAGATACTTCTTGTGTTTGTTTTCGGAACGGCTGTAATGCGATTCTCTAGCCGGTACATTTTTTAAGAAATCGTTAATTTTATCAATAACCTCCTGATTAGTTCTTTTCGGCCGAGTACAATGTTTTCCCCGTTTATCATGTACGTCTTTTTTAAAATTCTGCACTATATGTCGTAGTCTAGCTCTTTTGAATCCGTGGATTGCTAAAAATGTGTTTTGGCATACATCTATAGTATTATCACCTATCCTTATAAAATATCTAAATACTTTTCTTGGAATGATACTTGAATTTTTCAGTCTCTTAACGGTAGTCTGAGCTATCGACCCACGCAAGTAAAGATTTTCTTCGTGATGGTTTTTTAAATTTGAAAACTTTTCGAAACAAATTTCACGCTCTGCTTGAGTTATCTTTAAGTTACACTTACAGCGACATTTTGGTAACTCTTTTGGCTGACGCTTCCTTTTGATTTCTGATGCCTTTATATTTCTTTTCCAATATTCTGGATACTTTAATCTTTTCTTACCTTGCTTTTTCTTCACTTCTTCAACTACTTCTTCCATAGGTATTTCTTGTTGTTCTGCTTCTACCTCCTGTTCAGGCAGATGGGAAGAATTTTCGTTGTCTTGTACTTCTTGCGATTCATGTGAAGTTGAAGTAGAAGCTACTGTAGTGGTCTGATTTGGAATTCTGAAGTAATTCCTGCGTCTCGTAGCTGCTTCTGGTTCCCAATAATCATCCGATCCATCAGAAAATACCAATTCTGTAAGCATGGTATTAATTCACTTTAATAAGCAGTACTATTAAGTGAGTTGGTTAGTATTATATTCCAGCACAAAAATTTTAAATAATAACATAATGTTACGTACCGTTCTCACTATCAGAGGACATTATTCCCATAAATACGACACGTATAAACTTCGTTAATAACAAGCACAAGACTAAAAGTGAGGTTACGTATCTCTTGCAATTCACAACGACTTAGGCATTTCTTGAATTGCTTTATGGTAACTTTGACAGTTAGGCTTTTATAGAACCATTTTTCGAGACTTAGGCAGATCTTGCTCTCAATTCGAGTAAAATTGAAAACTAACTACCTATGAGATATAACATTTAGGCAATTTTTAATGAAGATCTGTAACGTACATATGATAGTTAATGGTTTTTGGAGATAGATGGTGCTGTCAGGTCAATTTTGAAATAAATGTTACTTAGGCATTTTTTGCACTCGCCCCTTCATATGTATGAATACTACACATTTTTTCAAAGCATATGTTACATTGTGTAATATTTCAGAGTGATTCCGTACACGGAAAACAAAATAACTTCAGAAAGCTTGTGTTCTAGTCATTGCATATGCAAAAGCCCGTATACATTATCAACATTTCTTCGAACAACTTAAAACTGTTGTACTCAAAATTCGTCCAAACTTATTTAAAAATAATCATAAGCACCTATACAACATAGAAAATAAAATCGTATTCACACATGAATGTAATGCACAGGACACGTAATGTAATACTAAATATATACAACAACGTTCCAACTAACATAAAAAAATTAAATTGATCAAAAATTGTTAAACTCTAATCTAATCGATTAGAGACTTGCATAGCCCGGTCGTCCCAGAAGGCCTCTTTACCGTACAGTAATTTGTTAAACTGTATTTTATGCTCACAATGTAAATCACGTAACTATACTTATACATTGTATGCTGAATTTTTTGGTTGGCAATAAATTAAATAAATACATATCAAAGGAGAAACTATATTGTTTTTAAATAAACGTTTCAAGTAGGTATAAGAAACATTTGTTTGCCTTCCATTCAATGAACAATATATTATAAACCAGTAGGAGAAGCGTGAATGATCTGTCCAGCGTTGAAAAAGCGAATGCCTTATTTTAATTGGTTGAAGACTATGTACGTCATTGCACTCTCAATGATGGTGCCTTAAATTATATTTTCAAAAACAATAATAATTTTTGACTTATTTAGTTTTTACTTTGTTAAGGTTTTGCAAAAATAAATGGAAATGGTCATTAATGGTATCTACATCTACTGAACTGCTTGAATACCACAAGTGGTGAAGAAAGTTACATATTTAAGAATAAAGTAATACAAGACTAAAAATCATGCAGAAATATCGAATTTTGGCGGAGGAAAAGGCTGACGGAAGTGCAAATAAACCCATTTACCTTTAATAAAATCGCTATTATATGAACGGGAACTTGGAGTAGAAGAGTAGATAAGAGAATAGACTAGCAAACAAAAAATGAATATTTTCAGACTTAACATGTAGTAATCCCAACGTCGTGGTGCCAGGAATTTCTTTGCAAAAGTTTTCGGCCACTTTCTTCTATTGCATGCATTATCCAATGCGTTTCCTTATCAGTATACTTGTACCTTTAAACAAGCCAGTGTTATCCCTTCTTTAAATAAGCATACATACACTATTTTGTACTAACTTCGTGTATGTTATTATGTAAGTATGTATTATGTAAATATGTATTTAATTAATTCACATATAGAGACTAATGACATTTTATTTTGAAGTCTAGAATATTTTCTTTATCAATAGATAGACAGCGTTTCTTTATTTTATTATTCATTTTAAATGCTTTATTTTCATGTTAAAATAACTTCGTAATTTAGTTTGAGTTTGTCTTCTTCCTAATTTTTCTTCAGTGCCTTCCCCGGCATATTCTTAATTTAAAGATACCGTTAATATTGGAAAGTAGCTGTGAATAGACAGGCTAGTTACATAATATGTTATATTGTTAAATACTGCTACAAATCGATTCAAAATATTCTTTAAAACACACTTTCTACAATAAAATACAAAAAATCTAGTTTTTGGCGATTAAAAATGTTGATAGATTTTTAATTTAATCATGTGATTAAAATCGCCCATTCGTTGGTGGTGGCTTTAGCTGACCTCATACCTGCGCCAAGTCCTATTACTAAGTTTATTTATTTTATATTAATTTATCTTTATTTGGGTTCGTGCCTTCTTGGTAGAGTTAAAGTTGAAGTCTGTTGTTAATCATGTCATACAAATGTAAGTAAAGATGATGTACAGTAAAAAACTCATTTCTTAAAATATATATGAATACAGTAATAACACTTGTCAGAGGTGTGTATTCTAATGTAAACTAGGTTCATGTCTAGGGCCTGCTAAACAATACAGAGCCGTATCTGGTGAAAAGTATAGAAAATTATAGCTACTGTATATATGATTTTATTGGAAATATGCACTACAAGAACTCAAAAAAATGTTTTCAATGTGTAACAAGAACCGCGGTCAATCAGAAAGAAGTGAATATTTTTTACTTTCGTGATAAAATAATTAGTGATATATCTAAAAAAAGTGAGCATATTAATAGAAATTTAAAATTATATTCGATTATTATAATGAGGAACGTATGACTAAATGGTACAATACGTATAAAAAAGGGTCGTTTAAGATCTTCGTGGCTGTAGGTATTATTACTTCTAGGGGCTTGTGCGTTTTCATTTCATGACTTGCACACACAGAAAACAATTTATGAATCTTGAAAATGGTAGAAAATTTTATTGCACCTTGATTTTGGGAGTTTTTGTTTATGTATTTTCTCAAGTGATTAATATTGTAGGCCTTAAAAGGTTTATAGGCCCTAGGCACTGTGCCTAATCGGCCTAATGGATAAAGCGGTCCTGTACAACAACCACAACCTGAAATTATCCGAATTAGAACAGTTTGATATTTGATCAAAGAATGAAATTTTAGCTACAGCTGTAGCTGTAGGAAATGAAGGTACAATCTAAGGACATGTAAGTATGTAGAGATTTCCAAAAATTTAAATTAACTTAAGACTGTTTTAACTTTGCCAGTGCATAACTCGGAAGGAGAGCGTTGTTTCTCTATTAAATTGATTTAAAAAAGTAATAGCGGAACATACTGTAATCGTAAAGTTTATTTATGGTTTAGAAACTTGGAAACGTGTAATGTATATCCACAAGTTAATTCTGAAAAGATACATATACTTATCTCTACTTAAATTCAAATTTGCTCCATTGAACTTCAAATGCGTTGGTTCTGTGAAGTGCATCAGCCACAATAATTATCAATGCCGTTTCTGCTGCAGAAAACTAAAGCGTGCAAACTAATAAGGATGAATCATTTACATAACACAATTTCATAGATGGCTGCTGTTGCTCATGGTTTTAAACCCATGAAGGTCGATGTTATACCATAAAACGGATTAAAATATGTGCAAGTTGCGAGTTAAATTACGAATGATGTCATTTGATTTGTATATCTGTTTATTCGCTTAGTTAGTTTGACCCAGTTTTCACGGTCAACGTCATAATATTTTTTTAAGAAACGAATTGGCCAATGTTTACTAGAAGATGTTCAAACAATTTTACACGATAGGTTGCATATTTCTAAAATGCTAAACATAACGCTCAAATGCAGTAAATATCCGAAGTCTTGGCATATGAACATAATATTGTCTTTGCTTTGAAACTGTATTTGAATTTGTTTGCGAATGGGAGCGTATTTTGCAATTATATTTATAATGAAATTGACCAAAATTATTCTAATAATGGCCACGATTCAGATAACATTTTAGATAATAAACACTGAAACGCAATGCTGATTATCATACGAGTAGGTAGTGTGAAGGATATCGTACTTCCTACAAGCAATCTATTTTTCCAAGATCATTAAGTTGGTGATATGAATGCTATGTTCATTTATGTGTTTTGTGATGTAGTTCACACATTAACATATGTTCTGGCTTAGTGTACATTGTACAGGGGTGTTTAATGTTTAATGACGTGCTTTAATTATATCGATGAATGTCCAAAAACAGTTTGTAATTGTGATTAAAAATTAAAAATTGGAGATTGGTTTGCAAATCTTTAATTATAAATATTCCAGTGACAATTAAATTTAAAAATTTTAAATTTATTGATAGAAGTCATATAATACTGGAGAAATTAGTAACTGGTTATCAATAAAACAATTGTGTGAAAATTTGAAATTTAGGTGAAAGTTCCACATTAAAAAAGTAATTTTTACGATATGCATCAAAGTAACAGAAAAAAAAAAAACTGTATCAGAACATTTTCGAACTTCTGTTTGAATACATAGCATTTCGTTATATTTAATTATTCTGGGACACCCTGTGTATTTCATAGTGCATAGATATATCTGACGATATTGCTAATCCTAGATAGCTATTAAGCAGTGCGGAACTTAAACAGAAATTGATGTTTTAATGTAATTCTACAATTAAGGATATCAATGCGAACGTGTAATTTAAAGTTGGATAGGATTTACTGGGCATATTTGGATGTAGTTCCCCTACACATACGACTGAAAATCAGATAAACTCAAATAAATACTCGATTTAACGTGATTTAATTACGCATACTTGGTTCAAGCTAATTTAAAATCTATTCGGCAGTAAAAACATAGACAGTATTTATTATATTTTGTTACATATTTAATACAGCTGTGTTGTAGTTGCAAAGCGCAATACACTTTTTTTGGACTTTTATCATAATTTTATGCTAACTAAAACCAGTTTTATTTTTTAAAAGTAATATTTTCATTGAGCTTGCCGCAAGCAATTTTGCTTATAAATAAAATTACAGCGAAATATAGTTATATGTTGGGATGGCAGGCTATTTGTTTTCATCATCATGTAGAAAAACATCAAACATTTTGTCAGTTTATCAGTTCTTAATTTTAAACTATTGATATAACACAATAAATTTCGCCTAAACTTAATCCTTTAACTTTGTAATAATAAATAAAATAATTACTATGATTTGTTTGAGTTTAATCCCCTTATTATTGATAGATGTCCATCGAAAAGTTGAATTCCTTTTTCACACAGAGGGATTGAATAAAAACATGCATTTGACTTAATCAAACTTCGTAGCTGATAACATACGAGGGTGTTTCAAATGAAAATGCTTTACATCACATAGCAGTATCTGATAAAAATCCAAATATTGTAGTTATTAAAGTTAAGTTCAAGTTACCCGTGTATACAGGTTGTTTTAACATTCAGGGCGAGTTAAGTTTTCGAGTTATTATTACCTATAGAAGAATACATGTTTTATTTAGTACAAGTAATTAGTTTTAGATAACGAATATTTTGGGCAAACGTTCTGGTTTAAGCGGAAGAGAAATTATCCCAATTCTTTTGTATGTAGAGATTCGATTGTATGAAAGTTTCCATTTAAGAAAATACAACTATCGACCTAAAAATAATAATTAACAAAATATTTGTAATTATAGTGCCTAAGGATAAAATATCATACAATCAAATTAGCCTGAAAATACTTGATACTCCATTTAAAAAATCAAGACAATATCAGTTCCTTAGAAACTCGAAATCAGCCATCTTGATTTCTATATCCGAATTACTCGTCGCCAGAACTGTACCATTTGTTTGTTTATTAAAAAATAACAATAATGCGAGATATTTGCACTTGAAACGTGAATGAATCGTTGCCAATGGTTGCATTCGTTATATTAACTGCTAATGTCTATTATTAACTTTAGGTTGATAGTTGTATTATCGTCTTTAAAAGAGAAACAATCATACGATCGAATCAGCTTAAATTAAGATAATGTCTTTCTCTCTCTGCAAATCAGCCATCTTGCCTTGTTTGCTCTGCATCTGAAACTAAATTACTTCTACTAAAACATGTTTCTACTGCTAATAACTGAGCAAATCAGCTTGCCCGGAATTAAAAAACAATCTGTACATATAGATAAATGACAATTAAAGTGATTTATTTTCTTAAAATGATTTTCCATTGAAACAACGTTGTATGAAGAAACATTTAATCAATAAATGAAGACATAAAGTTCCAAATATATTTGATTTCTTGATTAATTGTAGCGGTAACAACTTCATCTACTGTTGCAGATGCTAATATCAGATGGTTTGCGTGGGATATAAAAAGAACAATTTTAGCTATAAAAATGTGCCACTGCTTCAGTTTTATTGATGTTTATAGTTAGAGACAGCTGTGTATGTAAATAACACTCACGCATCCACCAGCAACATAGCTGCGTAACAAATTTGTACAATTCGTCTGCATATTAACAAAATATAAATTATAAAACAAAGTGTAGCTTTTAATTCTATATTCGATTGGTCATATAATTATTCTGGTAGAAAACGTATCTAATTTGCACTAACTAATATTGTAAGTATTTTATCCCATTTGTGCACCCAGCCACCTACTGACGAAGAAATCTCGTCCTACACGAACTTAATTATAACTAGTATTAATAATTCGCCGTACCATTTTTAAAGTTGCTCAATATTTAACTTATTGGGAGGACGCTGATAATCCAAATTGTGTGGTAATTTCAATGAAATTGGTAATGACCACCCTCTTGCTATTCACTTTATCGTAAACAGGTAGATTTTAAAGCACTTGTAGGAGTTTATTATGTTGCAAATGATTTATATGTTGTCAGATAACGAATTTAACCTAGGAATTTGAGAATTCAACTTATTATGAAATGCAAGTTCATAATTGCAAAATGCGGAAGTTTTTTCTTGGGGGGGGGGGGCTTATTTTATATTTACGTTGATAGGATATGTGTTAATAAAACAATTTCCGAAAGAGTCGATCTATTGATTGACTCGTTTGAGTTATCTATAATATCAGCCAACGAACACATCCACACAAATTTAGTAATCGGTTCGTTACCTGAACTGGTAACCAAATAAAATATTTTCGAACTATTTAAAGTGATGAGTGATCATTGTATTTCCTTTTGTTTCAATTTTTATTGGAATATTATTAGCTGCTGTTGAGAGATGCACATTTTTGAAGCTTAACAACAACAATAAATTGGACATCTAAATTTGTAATTGCACGTCAATGCTTGAATCGCTATAAGATTATGCGACATATGATTTTCAACTTCTTTCCCCTATTTGAACATTTTCCCATAGACATGTAATGTAGTAGCTTTATTAATATATAGTTTCGTTTATTGTTTGTGTTAGATGATAATAATATAACAAGGGCTTTGTAGGGTTATAAAAAAAATTTATTATTCAAATTACATCCACATGTAATTATACTGATTGATTGTTTTCTGGATATTGACAAAAGTTGTTCTATGTAGTATCTGTTTAAATGGCAGCAATCAGTGTGTCCAATATTCCGATATAATTTTGTCGATTAATAAATTGATCAAATATCTCTTAATAGATTGACGTATTTTAGTACAGACAAAAAGGAAATTTTATTTCAGTAATATCATACGATTGTAACGGCAACTGTACGTTATAAAGGAAGTACACTATAAAAACGTTGCGAAGTAAAACAATGTTTGAAAAATTATTGCTGTATATATTTTAGAATCATTAATGGTGCCGTACTATCTATATGTGGTGGTAGCTTAGTTAGAACGGGTGCTTTCTGAGCCAAACGTCGATTATGGCCTGTGCTACAACCCACCAAACACAGTTCTCCAATCTGGTTGGCAACTGTGGGGTCTTAGTACCAAAACCCTTTTGTGGAATTTCCATCGTTCGGATTCGACGTTAAATAAACTGTAGATCCGTCGCGTTTCTATCTTCGCCCTGAGGAGAAACATGTGCCAGAGAAGAGTGCTAGTGCCCAGCAGTGGGACAAAGAGACTATTAACGAATAAATGATCTATGATTCTAAGTAGTGAGTCATCTGTATCCCCTTAAAAGTATTCCTATATTATTCTCAGAATCACAGATGTATGCTTATTTTCAAAATCAAGTGATTCGCCAATATAATGTTGGGGGGTGCTTGTGTTACGTTTTGTTTATAAGTATGTATATTTTACAAAAAAAATATTTAAGAATACCCACTATTTTTTGCGAATATTTTATTAACAGTACATATTAAACAAGTTTATCATAAGAAATACTGTATTTCTATATCGACGTTGACGAGGTCCTGCAGGTTGGCTAAACCATATGCGCATGTATGTAATATTACTACTGGAGAATATTTCAACTAATGGTATATTTGAACACCTTGTAATTACACTTATTAGAATTTTCAATGATATTTGAACAGTATTACTTCTCGTGGTAGCAATAATTTAAAATACATGATGCAAGTGAAGATACACTAAAAAATGTGAAAATAGAAAAGAAAATTAGTATAAAATTAACAGAATAATACTGTCGTATATAATTTTTTCGTTTTATAAGTTTATATTATCGGTTTGTTTTTTTAAGAATCATGGAGTTGCCAAAGGCAATTTTATGATTCCCATCCCACCCGGCTTACCCCGGCTCAGCACATTTCTTTCGTGTTATACAACGGGTCTAACATTTCTCACTTTTGAAATCCCTATGCCTCCCAGCACTACAACTAACATGCCACAAACACCCTGGAAGAGTGTATTGCTCAGGCATCGAACCTAAGCGACTTTGGTAGAATAACGCCGAAATCAAGATTGTTGAAGTGATAGATAATGTTAACGCAAATACCGGAAAACATTTCGAGGGTGTTTCAAAATTGAAGAGCTACTTTAATTATATTAAATTTAATTTGGAAAATACTGAATTAAATTCGCATTTATCACTTCCAGGATTTAGTGTTCATTATCGTAGATTTAAAAAGCTGCACTTTTTACTAGAAATGAAGCAGCGTTTTCGTTAAGTATTTTGCATAATGTTTCGGCTTGTGTTCTGCTATCGTCTGTAAGAGATTTGCATAACAACTTTCTGCAACTTTCTCCCTTATTGAGCGATGTAATTGTAAGTTTTTTTTTAAGATTTGCGCAAGCAATTAATAGTTGTAGGATCTGCTTGCTAGCTGCATACTTCGAATCATATGTAAACCAAATTTCAAAGTTTAGATGCATAAGGTTGCTGAACCACCGAGCCGATATATTTAAACATTTCCAATTTTTTGTAGTAATGCGTCGTAACGGCCATTTTATTTTTTTATTCTTAGTTGGCTAAAATAGCATCAATTGCGTAACGCTTTTGTGTCAAACAGCAGTGAATTGCGTGACAGTGCCAAGTCTGTCAGGCAGGGCATTGCTCCCAAATTCAGGCGGGAGCACTGGAACAAAAGTCTATATTTAAATTAACTGTCAATGACTTCATAATACCATAGTTCACAAAAACATTGTTTATAAACAGAATTTACATTATTCCATTTTTGTCTAATGCCCAAATATTGGGACGCAAGTGGATATTCCCTTTAAGCGTGAGCATTAGCATGACTTCACACAAAGTCCATCGTGGTCTATGCTTGGAAAGAACAGCCGTTCATTCCAGGGAAAACGTTTTCCATGAGTAACAGAGTATATTTTATTGTCAGTAGTTGGGAATAAATCTGAGATTAAACGTTGCTCTAATTATAGTTTTAATCTGTCAAGAACACAGTGTGTGTATTTGATTGGTTTATTAAAAAGAGTGCCTTAGCTATGCTGTTAGCTACTGGTCAAATTGAGATGATTAAAATTTTCAATGCAAATCATTACTCTAATAAGTATGTATACTTATACGAGATTCGGCAATTTAATTCCCGAATAAGAAACGCGATTTACGTAACACGAATTATATTTGATATTGATTTAAAGGAATTTCGATTTACTTTAATACACCTATTCCAACGTTCTAAAAGTCATCATCATCATCATCATCATCTGACATGGAGCCGACTCCAGGGTCAATCCTGGATTACGCCAGGCCCTTCTTCTACGTCCTAGTTTCCCATTCAGAACAAGTCAGGTGAATAGGGTGGGTGATTGATCTCAACAACGCCATGTCTCATGATGAATCTACATTTCAAGAGATCGCCGGACGTCTGGTTCATCTTCAACATCTTTGAAACTTTTACAATTCAAACAAACTAGCACGCCTTAAGGTGTTGTTACCGTGTACAGTTTTTAGCATTTCTGTTGGAGTTTTCCCTAATTTACAGCAACATTTAATGCTCACGCGTTGCTCCATGATGAATGACAGGAACACGATGTACAAGCTAGCGTCTTGCGCAGAAACTAACATAATGTTTACATCTTCTCTTGATCACCCCCTATTGATAAAGCTGTGAACAATTATATTCGGCTTTACTTGTGGTTTTATTATTACTCCGGTGTAGCATCAAACCGGTAATTAAATTGCCAAACCTCGTATACAATACTGTAACAGGTTTTGGTGAATAGTAAGTACAGAATAGCTTACTAAATATATTTCCATTTGTAAAATCTAAAATACATACAAAAATATAATTTCGTAAGCAAAAAATTTCAAAGTATTAAAATATCCCTTTTCTACTATAAAAATTTAAATACATATATTTATAGAGGTAATGTACTGCCTAACTATGATACTTCAACTCTTTTTTTTTTCTAATAATATATCGATCGTCGGTTGCATCTCTTATTCTTAAATTCGGGAAATCACGTTTTAAAACGTTTAAAGGAATTAAGTATTCCGTTTTTACAACAATTTGTTACAAAAATAGTTTGAAATCCAGAAAATGTAATAGATTTCAGTAAGTGCATTATTAAAAGTTTTTGTAGTTCCCCCAACCTAGATATGCTAAAAATATTTTGAATACTGCTAGCTGTAGCCTGGACGATGTAAACAGGAAATACAATACAGTAAACAACGCAGTTCAGGATCTCGTTGTACCTGAGCTCATCTTACAGGAGTTAGACTGTATATTGTTCATTTGAATGTTGTTTCTGTTATTCTTAGTTATTAAACATGGTATATACAGAGGGAAGCAAAAATGATAAATTTTCTCAATAACACTCAATCTCATTCGCCCAGCGTATATACTTCCGAAAATACTATATTACAATTCTGTTCTACTTACTTACTACTAAAATTTAAGTGTGATCCAAATTTCATAGTTAGATTGTCCCCGTAGTAATGAAACGCTTCATTTCATATCTAAATAAATATAGTAATTATCTACCTTAAATTTAAATTTTTAAACAGGATATCCAATAAAAATTATTTTTTTTATTACCATATCTACAATTTTGTTCTAGGTTTGTAAATTAATAGCCTAACCTTGCTAACTCAAGTGACATTAATTGGTATGTAATCGGCAGTCCACCTTGGCAAATATAGCTATGCATCCTGGTTTGTGACATTAACATTCATTAACGTTAGCTGGATGTTTTTGTTTGTGTAGTACTGCTAAAATCTTTAAATTCGATAGGTTTGCGTTGCGGCCTTTCGAGGAAATAATAGGATTTGCTAAAAGCTTTAGAATTTACTTTTAGTGAAAACAGATGTTCAGCCATCACCTATTATCCTTACTTTCTCCACGTTCTGGAATTGTCGCACAGATTAAAATTTATTTGTGTTGACAGTCATATTAGAGGATTTTTCTACTAACACTAAATTTAATTCGAAAAGAAAAAGAGATTTGTCTTATACGTAGCGTCGGTAAATGACGAGTGTGCTCAGGAAAACTTCACCGCAAAAATTTCGAAAACTGAATTTTAAGATGAATTGTGTGATATCTACAAACACAAAATATGCAGAACCTGGTTGTAAAGGTCAGAAAAAACTTAAGAGGAATGCAAGATCAACTAGTGAGGATAAAGTGCATACGCCGTTAAATACATGTAATTTTGATTAATGAGCAATAACAATTTCTGGCGAAGTATTGACAGTAGATGTAAGTCGACACTAAGTAGATAACAAAGGCGTCTAATGATAATAATCCGTTGTCTTTCTCCATCAAATCATTAATCAATATATATTATTTCAAATTTCTTCAGAAAGCATATTTGTAAGGCGTTTAATGAACTTTTAGTATTTGCCAATGTATGCTTTAACTTAATAAATTGGCGCTAATAACTAACGGTTAGGGTAACATTACCATATTTTTATATTACAATGTTGTTAGTGTAATTACCAAAGCAGTAGAAAGAAATTTAAGTTGGGAAAAGTAACCCAAACACGTCAATAGCGCGTGAAAAAGGATTTACTGAAATACACAACAAACCTTTTCAGAATGATGCGGTCAGCATTTCGGTTGGTTTGGTGATTGATATATTGCATGACTTACTAACACTATGCGAGCAAAAAATTAAATAAATAATAGTCAGCTGTGCTATTATAAACACCTTACAGTTGGCGTTACTGTTTGTTAACCCCGTTAGTTGGTAGTCTGGTAGCTGACAGTTGTTTGGTGTCAATTATTGAATTTGATAATTCTTATTATTTTTGTTTGATTTTGTATTGATATGTACATATTGTACATACATTTTCTTGTAAATTAATTCATATACCAAGAAGCAGTGAAAAACGGTTGCGTTTGACATTTAGTTGTCCTAAGTGGCAATCACAGATTGCTCTAATTTTTTGTCATGGCGTATCGTATTTATTTTATTGAAAACAAGTAGTAGGTAGTTTAAGGAACAAGCAGAAAGAGATAAATTAAACAAAAAAAATAAGTTAATTCAAAAATAGAAGTTGAACCTACCTATTACTTCCACTTATAGCGGAATTGAAACACATTATGTCAACCCATGCAAATCGCTATTTAATTTAATTTGTAAAAGCGCATATCCTCCAAAAAAGTTGCTTACCTAATAACAATAACGTCTACATATTCTGCCGTCTTGTTTAATGTGGTATTTATAATATTTATGAGCACTTAACACAGTAGAAAACAATTATGATAATCTAATGTTCAACTTTCACGCAGTAGGTAATATGAAATCTTAGTAACATCTACCTTATAATATTTATGTAAAACATAAGTTAATTATGGTGTATATTTAAACAACTTAACTTTCCATAGGCTACTGTTTATACTCGTTTATAATTTATTTGAAACTTACATTGATGTGGTAACCATTTCCTTTCTGGATTTTCGACCGGCTTGCTTTTTGAACTTCCCGCCTTGACAACTTGTTTGCTTTGATCAATTTGTGCTTGGGTGTATTTTGCTAAATTATCGTAAGTAATTGCATTAGGGACAGGTGGAACAACTCCTGGCGTTGTTAAGGCTTTTAGCGGATCAAATGTTTCGCTAAAGAAATCCAAACTCGCATCAGGTACCTTATTTGCAGTTAAATTTTCTTCATCACTGACAGTTCCACCACCCACGGCGGCCATGCCTAAACAACTGCGAAATGCGTGTTGGGTAACCTTGACAACGACTCTAGCTGCAATGCCTGAAACTAAAATTAAGTTACAGATTGGTTCTTATCTAGGCTATTTGAAATTTTCCTACAGCCTATTTTCAATTTTTTGGGATGTTAAAGAATTTAATACAAATTGCACAAATTATTGCTGTGATAGTAACATACATTTAAATGAGTTTGTTTTTCTGATACTTATTAAATAAAGTTATTGCTAAGAAAGTAATTGCGGAGCAGTCACTTATGCAAGGTAAACACTGATTACATAAAAAGCGTAGTAAATGTACACATAAACCTATTGCATTCTATGAATAAGTCTAAAAATTTACACTTTCTCCTTAGTGACGTGAGGAATTTCACTTTCTCAAGTTTCCCAGACGGTCATCATACGTTACTCAGTTTTTTAAAGTTTTATTTTCGAATTAAATAAAAGTATAAAGATAGATAGACAGTAGGTGAAAGGCGTTTATAACATATTAAAATAAAAGATAAGTATTTTGTTGGGTATTCAGTAAGTTAAATAGTTTGGCGCACATAAAGAGAGAGTTGGACAGGAAGATGTATTTTTTGAATAATTTATTTATACACAGATTACATGTAACTTATTTATAAATATTATTTAATAGCAAATTTCTTAAGAAATTTTAAATTCAATGCCAATGAAGCTAAAGGTTCTGAACTGTACAAACAGCTGTAAAGTGGGTTATAATTTTGTTTTTTTTTATATGTATATATGTATATACTATATACTATACACGAATAAAATAAACATTCAGCATACTCTTTAAAACCTGCATGTTTTTAAAAAATTGAAGCTGTTCTACCTACATACCAATTACTAGGTAACGGATTTCATGCCCTAAAATGCCAATACGTCCGCTTAAAATTCTTAAAATACATAATTTGAGGAATTATGTTGTATTAGGTATAAAAATGTAGGTACCTTAATTTACCCTAAAAATTAAATGTGTATAATACAAATTTTCACATTCTTTATTTTTTTATGAAAACTTAAAGTTTCTTCTGACTAAATTAGGAATAGAATATTGCCAATCATGTTGTAGGAAATTAACAGGTCATTGTAGTATACACAGCAGAAGAAGAAGAAATTCTATTTACAAAACAATTTACAATTCAATGTTTATGATGTAAATAGGAAGATTTTGATGTTTGTGGGTGAATATTAAATTTCCTTTACATCTGCATATGTTACGAACGAATACATTTAATATACATAATCTAATTTAAACTAATTTTTACCGAGACTAAAGATTTTGTTGACTTTATTTAACAATTATTGATTTCACTTATTTTTTAAAACTTCGTTCAGTTTCTTTCAAATATTTTACTAGTGTTTCCTAGAGCATTGTTTTTATCTGGTAGTAATTTATTTTTCTTATTTTACAACTTGGTAATTATTAATTAAAACTTTATAATACAAATCGATGCAAAGTAGTTGAACAGGATAAAGACTGAAATTTCAGAAACCAAAAAAATCGTCAACATTCATAATATGTTCCAAAATTAAAAGATACATAAACAGCATCTGCAGTATTTTCATAAATATGCCAAAATTAATTAGAGCCATTTAATTGAATATTATATCAATTACCTTCAACGGCTTCAACCAATAGGATGTTGTTTCACTATAAATCATAAACTGTATGTATTTACAAGAAAGTTAACTCTACTAATCACGTAGGTAATCATCAGTTTTGTATGTTATATCAATTTAAAAATAAAATAATATTTGTAGAATTTGTTCTCAAATACACACAACTAGTTTAAAAATAAAATGAACGATATGGAAACTGCTAATTTTGTTAATAGCACAGAAACGCTGTAAGATCTACAGATTTAGTATATAACACTGACTGTGGAAATAATCTTTATTACATACAATTTGAAATTGTGTACATCAGCTGCAATTTGGTTATTAGAAATTATACATACAGTGTCCAATGCATTTTCCAATATCAGAGGGATTCCTCAGGTAAAGTGACTTTAGATAGTCTAAGTTCGTCAGTTTGTACTGAAGGTGGCAACCGAAATATTTAGGTGTTCTAAATAACGTGATGGTAAGGGGTTTTTCCATGCTTTGTATACCTGAACTACCGTCTTCGTTCAAGCCTATTAACGAGTAAAAAGAAAATTTACATTTAGGTTGAATAACCCGGAGAAGCATTCGCCTCGGAGCCATTTAATATTTGGAAACTGAATTTACAGAAAATTTCAATAGTGATGAAGCTTACACTACAAAATTGATGACTGTATTTTCCTCGCTAATTGAAACTACTTTCTCTTCAACCGAGAGAAATGAACTTTTAATTAAGCAGTGAAAGTGAAGCAGTTATCGCTATGCTTCCAAATAATTTCTTCCTGTAGTTTAAAATTAATTAATCATGTGAGAGATTTTAAAGAACAGGCTATGAATAATTATTGTAACTATTGTACGCATATCTTTAAATTAACATATTTTCTCGCAATCTCAATATTTTATTAATTCAAGCCTTTTCTTTTCAGGCTTAGTACAACGCAGCTTTCATGTGTTGGAAAAGGTTTGATATTCGTCGTGATATCTCAAGGTAAACAATTAATTTTTGATTTTATCAGTCTAATTACTCGCGTATGATTATATCAAGTAACTGTTAATAATGAAGGCAGCAATGTGAAAGTTAAAAGAAATTATTTAAATAAAATTGTGGCGCTAAAGTTTCAATAATATTTAAGAGATTGAAATTGGTTGAGTTTAATCACTTATGTAAATACAGGTCACGTTTTAATTTCAGTGATGCCAGTGTTGTTTTTATGGAAAGCGTGATATCTTCAAACAGGAAAGTTAGCAAATCAAAATCTTGTAAATAGCGAATGTTTGAGATAAACTTCCTATTTGGATTAAAACATATAGTTTTTCCTCGTAAAACAGTTGTAGTCTTAAGAAAACCAATTCATGAAATGTTCACAAGATCGACTGAAGCTCGTAACATTTTAATAGACGGATAGATATAATCTCAATAACGAAAGCCATTATAAGCGGTAATATTTCGAAAGTTCATTGTGCTCCTTATATTTTTCTCATTCTTCGTAGTTTCGTTATAAAAATAACAGCAAAATTTGACAAATTGTACATTCAAAAATCTGAAGGAATTAAACTTTATAATTAGGAACATGTGAAAATATGTACACTCTTGATTCGCAGCCAAGAATTTGGTGGAATTTTGAAACTGATTTATAAAGAACTGATTTATTTCGTATGTATTAGGACTTTAAGATTTTAGTTATGTTGATTTCTAATCTAACGTGGTGGTCAGGCATTGAGTCATAACGGGTTTTTAAATTAATATACGAGGCATATTCCGAAATTAAAAGCTATAAAAAAGAGAACATAATGTCAAATAAAATATAGGTACCATCGTGATCGAAAAAAACTAGGACAGCCGCACGGCACTGAATAGTTAATTTTTCCAAATTTTAGCTTTGTGAACGGGATGCTGATTAAAGATAATATGATTTATGTCAGGCGGACGTTATTATCACCATGGTTATCCACGATTATTGTTGGGGTTGGTAACAGCGTTCAGTTTATTAATAATTTTAAATTAAATATTTTAATGATTAGAAACTATTATACAAGTAATTAACTAAAGTATTTAAACGCATTATTTAATTAATACTTTGTTATTTCGCCATTATTGTCTATTACATTTTGTAAACGTCTAGGCATGGACAACACCAATTGGTTAGTAATTCAGGTGTAATTTGGTACCATGCTTCTACAATCGTTTGCTGCAATTCTTCGCTGTTCTGTGGTCTAAAGTTATCTCTCTAGATTAATTTGATCATTCTTCCCCACACATTTTCAATCGCGTTTAAATCTGGACTTTTCGATGGCCAACGTAATACATTTATGCCATGAGCGTTAATGAACTTTCGGACTATTTGTGCTCTATGAACTGGGCAATTGTCATGTTGAAAAATAAAATTGTCTCCGAGGACCGGTTGAACAGAAGGTAGTAAACATTCTTCCGACAGCCTGCGATACACGACACCAGCTAGTCTCTCGTTTACAATTACACATACGCCTGGACCTCTAGCGCTAATCCATATACAGGGTGTCCTTTAAATGCCTTAAAAGCTTCAGGTAGAATTTTTCCTTTATGAATGCTTAATACAAATCTTCAAATAAAAGTAGGTATTTGGAGCTTAGTTTTCTTGTACGAGAGTGTTAAAGTTCATATCTTTAAAACAGAATTTAATGGAAACAATAACGAGAACTTTATTGTTGCACGTATCTGCCGATAAGTGACTGACTGCCACTTGATTATGTAAAGATTAATATTGAGTTGACGCTCTAGTTGCTCTTCTGGAAGTACTGTTAAAAATGATAAATTTCGTAAATACTACATTTGACAACAGTGCAAGGCCATGGTATTGTGATGAAAAGTAGAAAATTTGTTTTTCGACATTTGTCAAAATGTTTGATTTACTTATCGGGACGTTTGCATTGTCATTTTCCTTCAGTTCCTGGTTCGTTGTGAGTTTATTTGCGTTTTTCTGTATTCATTCACTTTGTTGCTTTCATTCATTTTGTTGCTTTGGTTCCTGTTTTGTTATTGGGTTATTTGCATTTATTTCCTATGGAGTACGACACAAAACAGTACGTTGACATGATTTGGGTTCTTGGGGAGTGCCACCGAAACTGCAATCAAGCTGCTAGGATTTTCGCCGATCGTTTTCCGAATAGGAGACATCCCAGCCATGTGGTAATTCGGGCTACAAATCAAAGGCTTAGAGAAACAGGAAATATCCGTCCTGCTCCCAATGCTGATAGAGGCCGACCAAGATATGTTAGAAACGGAAATTTAGAAGAGGAGGTACTGGAACTTGTAACAGATGATCCGGGTACTAGCGTGCGTGCTTTTTCTAGAGTTGTTGGTGCCTCCAAGACCACCGTTTATAACATCTTGAAGGAAGATTTACTTTATCCGTTCCATAAAGTAAGA